>JAJMHT010000106.1:0-67368 GCA_030583145.1 Metschnikowia vanudenii
GACGAAAATTCAAGAAAAGTTCAACAATTCGGTAGACTGATGGCCACCAAGTATCATTTCATTGAAGAAGCTGTTCATGACCAACTTTTCCTTTCTTCCCTTTCCTTTCGTTTTTTCACAAAACCTCGAAATAAGTTTTTTATGCATATTTTATTGCGAGTATCCTTGATGACGGACTTCATCATCTTGGGTACACCCTTCATACGCTGAAAAACATACTCAAGACCAAAGTATGGTTTTCTCGTGAAACTTAATGTCTCCAAGAAAAAAAAAAACACATCCTTATGGGTTTGAAGAACGCATTCGTCACTTAGTTTAAGCCGTGTCCGAAGCAGCGTATGTCTGCACTATCATGGACATCTTTGTTGAAGCTTTTTTGAAAATTCTCCATCAATATATTGATAGGTGAAGCCTTATTTCTGGCTAGGGAGACAAGCCTATCTCTTAGACTGTATTCAGAAAGAACTCGATCGAGATGCTGGTACAACACATCCCCCGAGTAAGTGGTTGAGAACTTCAAACCCAACTGCAAATTTTTCCAAAACGAAGTCATCGTTATTAAAATGTAGAGTTATCCCGAGAAAAAAAATCGTAATTGTCACCTGATTTTCACTCGTCTCAATTGGTAGCTAATCGACCCTTGCAAATCCCAAGCCACAATTTTAATGAAGTTACCAGCTTATTTTACATTTTATCAAGGGCCAATGTCATTGGCTGGTGAGATACTATGGGAAAGTATCTTCGCATCTCCTTACGTGAAAGCTTTGCTGGAGAGGGGCAAACGACGTCAGCAAAAGGCAAATTATATTCCATTAAGTACTCTAATAACACGGACTTGTGGGTCGATAATTGCGTGGGTCGCCTCCATGTGCGTATAAGATGTAGAAGTTTGGGTTGTTTTGACATGGTAATCTTCGCATTTATATTAGTTAATTTCTTTCAGGGCTTTCTGAGCCGTACGAGCAGTGAAATATTTCATTTAATCGAGTAATGTTTAATGGAATATAAATTTGAAACCTTAATAAATTGAAAGAAAACTTCAGAAATCCTGCGAATTTTTATTCGGCCATTTAAAAAGATTTGACACGTCTCGTCGTGCGTGGCTCGTAAAATGAGAAACCGAACGACGCGTAACCAGGCTTGCAAAATATTTTTTTTTTTTTCGTTTGGAGCATGCCCCGTTGCAAACTTTTTATTATCTGTCATCCGGAAATTAAATTTGCTGATAATTAGAGAGTTCATTTTGGTATCTATAATCCTTAAGAACTTCTTTCAAGACATTTGAAGACATTTGAAGACATTTGAAAATATTTTGAAAGTATTTCAAAGTATTTCAAAAGTATTTCAAAAGTATTTGAAATATTTCTAAGTATTTGAAATACTTTCTGAAGAATTTGTATTTGAAATACTGAAGTATTTGAAATATATTTGAAATATATTTCAAAATATTTTCCCAAAAGTATTCGCGAAATACTTTTTTAACAACACTGGATGTCATGGGACATGTGCGGAAGAATTATCCGTGCGAAGAAATGGTCCTGGGATGGTGCTCAATTTTCCAATTTCTATGTTTCTAGATGTAACTTCGGATGCGAATTCTCTTTTTGTATAACTTTAATTGTTGAATATGATTATATCACAGTGAAACATAAAAGGAAACAGAGAAAAACAAAAGCAAGGCATGAAGTAAATCTTGCCAAAAGTCAAAGTAAAGACATAGAATTACACAGATCAAGACGCAGTTATGCAAAAAGACAGACCCACATAAAAAATCAATTCACTCTAAATAACAGGGATAAATAATAACAGAAATAGAAACTACTTGATTTCACTAAGAGTCAAAAATAAAATATTCAACATACAACGGCCCCTAAAATCCCTCAAATTGACCTTGTCTTTGCCATTTTTGAACGATACGGCCACCAGCTCTGCCCCTATTGCAGGGAGAAGTCGCGATTTTCGGAACAATCTTTAGTTCTCACGGTGCCGAACTCATACAAATAGCTGCGGTGTACGGGTGCGCGGCGCAAACTGCCGAAGGCGGGGCAACCGACTCACCATGCTGCCCTTGTCAGGGCATGGTTTTAAAAATATGGACTTCCTCGACATTATCGAAAAGTATAGCATTTTTTCACCCAAACCACAACCTATACTTCCCCCGCCCCCACAAACCACCAGCGACTTTATTCTTGGACTCTTTCGCAGACTTTACTATAAGAAATCCGTAGTTTTTGGAATTCTTGCTACCTCATTAACTTGCTATATTATCTATCCATCGCTCCCCAACTCTAGATTTAGACGTAACGAAACCATGTTTGAAAAAAGACCCGATAAATACACCACTGGCCTCATTAACATGAGAAATGACTGCTTCGCCAATTCCACTGTTCAGGCGTACTCGGCCTTGCCCGGATTGACAGACTACTTGAACCAGATGTTGAATGTATACAGTGATATCTTCAAGCTTGTTAAGGACGTGGGTGCTGATTTGGACAACATTATTTTGCCGGAGAAAATCTCCAAATTGTCGCGTTCTAAAGCGGTAAATAAGGACAAGTCTCCAAAAAGGGCGTCTGATTTGCTCAAGCTCACTTTGCATGTAGCATTGGCTAAGATCGTTGGAAAATTGCAGGAAACCCAAATGGCCAGCAGAACTATTTCTGTTTGGACATTTCTTCACGAGCTTGAGAGAATCTATGACGCTAAAATCTCCAGATCTCAGCACGACGCGCATGAATTGACCCAACTCATCAATCAAACTCTCGAGGCTGAAAACATCTTGTGTGTTAAAATCTTGAAACACATCAAAGAGACTTTTGCTGCGGAGAACAAAACCTCTCGTGGCATTGACGAGGCAGAGTTTCCCGAATTTCCATTTGGGGGCTTGGTTCTCTCACAAATGAAATGTTTGAATTGCTCCTACGTGTCGAAACCAAACATTACCCCATTTTTGATGTTGACTCTTCACCCACCCCAGGAGACCAGCACAGAATTGGCCACTTTACTCGCTGATAATGAGTCAGAAACCATCACTGAGTACCACTGTTTGAAGTGCAGATTGATGAAGATCATTGAAAATGAAAAGGTCTGGAAAGAGCAAGGCAATAAGAACCTGGAGGCCGAGGAAGCCATTATCAAAGAGTTGACTGTAATGAACGATGATGATCGCTTGTTCATCAACGAAGATTTGCGTCCGGAACTTGAGGAATATGTGTCCTCCTACAACAAGCTTGGCTTGGATATACTGACGGTGAAGTCCACTGTTTTCCGTCAAACTCACATCTTGAAGCCACCTAAAGTGTTTGGAATCCACTTGTCTCGTTCCGCTTTCGACGGTTTCACAGTTTCACGTAACCCATGCCGTGTCAACTTCAGCGACAAACTTTCGTTGTCCATTGATGAAAAATTCCTTGATGATTTGCAGAAATTCCAAAGCAATTCCGACGAGGATAGCTACCCGGACCCTAAGCTGCGTATTTTAACCACGGATGTTGATGACATGGAGGACGAAAATGTGCAACAGGAAGACGTTGATCTCAAGGGTGATGAGGGAGACGAAACGGACAATTTGGAAAGTTCAGACGGAGAGGGCGAAGGACTGGGAGGCTCGGACTCCGAATCGGTGTCTGTGACCCTCTCTTCTGCTGAAAGTATCGCCGAAACTGTTGCCACTGAAGTGAAGGGTGACACGTTTAACCGTGCCCCAATTACGGAGGACCAGCAAAAGAACTTGATGAAACATTTCAGCCACTTTGATTTCAACGAGAACAATGTCTACAAGTACAGCCTTAAGGCCATTATTAGACATCAAGGCTCGCACACACAGGGCCATTACGAGTGTTACAAAAGAAAGCCGCTTTTTGTCAAGGATTCCGACGGGAAGATTATCAAGTTGTCGCCAGAGATCGATGAAGAATTGATTCAAAATATTGAGTACAGCGGTGAAGAAGAGTTAGACCAAACTGGAAAGGAAAGATCCACGTCCATGTCCACTGTTGATCTGCTGGATACGCTGGATAGTGAGAAAGGGAACTTCAGACACAAACTTTCGGTGATGATGGGCCGCCGCCCTTCGATTAGACAAGCCGATCCAAACGAAGCAAATGTCCAAGAAATTTTTGACTCTGGCCTCACCACTCCGGCTGAAGTTTTAGTGGATGATGGTGACTACTTCCTGGCACCAAGCGCTCAGGATATTCAGAAATCGATGGACAAGATTTCTGATGGCAAGAAACCACGCAAAACACCAAGAGTCAGAATGAAGAAAATTCCGTCAGTGATAAAGAGTCCATTTTGGCGTATTGGTGACTCGCATGTTACCGAAGTGACAAGATCTGCTGTTCTTTTCGAGACATCTAGTGTGTACATGCTCTATTTTGAAAGACTCGACCGTGGTCAAGTGACCAAATAGATGCAGGACTGCGCACGTGACGCGAGAGTCATTATTTCCTGAGCAATGGTGGTGGTTTTCGCCGGGCTCATTCCAATACACTATTATGTTTCCAAGCCCAAATTCTTTTCAAAGAGCATCTAACGGCGGGTCGTCGTCCTTGGGAGTTCCTTCCAGAAAAATCAACAGGAAAAAGGTGGTCCTTGCTCCTGGTCATTCCCCTTTAGATTGGGCTGCGCTTACTTCAAAAACTCCAAAGCACAAACTCCGTGGAGTCGACCCAAGTACACCGCCTGCTCCCTACGTAAGAATACCCGCCAGTGAGCTCAAGAAACATTCTACTCAAGATGACTGCTGGACTTGTATAAATAAAAAAGTTTACAACATTACTCCTTATATCAACTTTCATCCAGGAGGGGTAGAGGAAATTATGAAATGCGCAGGACGAGATGGAACTGCTTTATTTAACAAGTATCACAGTTGGGTTAACCCTGAGCGTTTGTTGGAGACTTGCATGATCGGTGTATTGGCCGCGTAATATTCTTTCGTTCAGGGCATTATTGCAAATTCTCCGCCGCTATTACATGATCCATTTTCCAGTCGTGCGGCTCAGTCGGGATATCATTCACTAGTTGATCAGCAAGGCAAACACCCATTAGAAAAGGAACCCGGTTGAACTTTATTTGAAAATCTTTGAGGAACTTATCGTAATATCCCGCACCATGTCCTAGCCTGTCACCAGCTCGCGTGAACCCAACCCCAGGAACAATGATCAAATCAAGTGATCCTGTGGCCATGATGTCTTCGCCGTGTGAAGGCTCTCTGAGTTTGTACCTTCCTGCTGGTTGAAGGGAGTTGACTTCGCTTAAGCTGTTGATCTTGAGAAATGTCATCGAATTTTCTGAAATGCTGGCAGGCAAACACTTTGGAAGATATACGTGTTTTTCGTGGTCGAAGCAATATTTAATTATATGATCCATGTTTACTTCAAGTTTGGGCATGCTCATGAACAAGCCCACGGACTTGGCGTTGCGAAATTGATGGTGTTTGGTCAAGGCATCGTAAACATGTTTAGACTGCTCTGCGATTTTGGCTTCGCTTAGTTGTCCTAGCTTGTCTTTGATACTTCTTCTGAGGGTGGTTTTGCCTAACTTGGACATCAGGAAATAGAGTGTCCTGATTTATTTTGGTGGACTATTTCTGCTGGATACTCGCAGTCTGATGAATCTGGCTCGCGCCTCAGTGCACCAATATATTCAGAATCAGATTATCACATCACATTTTTATAAAATAGACTAGAATAATAACAAAGATCAAAATTTCGAACCTGAAATTAGAAACCAGATATTAGATACCAGAAAGCGGTCTACATAATACTGCGAATCATGTGGTATTATCATCTAATACTCAATTATGTAAGGGCTTTTTCTTTTTGCTTTCCAGATTAGATGGTTGGTTATGGTGTCACTTTCACTACTTTTTCATCGAAACGAACAGACTTTCTACGTTCTCCATTGTAGTCGAGGGGAATTTCAAGTTCTGTATCACTACCCAACTCTTTTCCAGTCTTTTCAAGAAGTTTTTTGATCTCAGATCTTTCCTTCTGCAGCCCCGAAGTGCTTGATTTACGTCGCTGTTGGGTATTCAAGTCGTCTTTACATTTCTGGCACTTGCAGATGAATCCCCAATTGACTCTAAGTTCTCTCTGTCTTTGCTGAACTGTATGAGATGGGTTCACGTAGGTGGTTGTAAGCTCCTCTCCCGATTTAATATCGCGACTGGCGTATACCTTCACGCCTTCGTATTTTCTCACCGAGGTGTCAACAGTTGTATTTGGCGCACAGTTGTGGTTCAAATGAGATTGGGTAAGGAAAATACTCGAGTCAAGGTTGTTGATGTTGTAGGTGCCCATCATGTGCAAGAATTCATCATAATGGAGATCTTGAGGTGGAACAGAGGGAAACACATTTGAAAACAATTGGAATCCGTGTTGCCATAACTGTTCCTGCTGTTCTTCCACAAATAGAGCTCCACCTTGCATAGAGTCAAAAGCACCAGCCGAAGAGTTGATTGCTTTGTATCTCACTTGCTGCGATACACGAGCCATGGCTCGGAATTGTCTACCTTTGGCGCCAGTCTTATCAAGAAGTGTCTCTGCAAAGATGAGCGTGATGGCATACAAGGCATTCCATTGTTCCTTGACACAGTACTCTGTCAAGATGTGGAAAGCTTCGGGGTTAATAATTCTTCTTGTTGCACGGCCACCGTGTTTCAAGGATGAATGGGTAACTTGATTTGTTTGCTTACAAGTCAGAGAGCACCAGATCTCAGGACAGACGTTACAGTCCAAGCCGCGAAGCACAGTTGTTCCAGACATGGACCGCGATGTATCATTGCCCATTTTGCCACAGTTAGTGCATGCTTTGCCCAGAAGAATGAGCTCATAGTGGGCCAACAGGGGAACAAGAAACAAGGGTGTTTCCTCCCAGATCAACTCTCCCTTTGAAAAATTCTTTTTGGCGAACAAACCCTTGCCCCTTTTGGTCGTCATGATCAAATTCACCTTTTCAGGTAGCGTGATGTCGGGGGTTACTTGCGACTTGATTTCATTCGCATAGGTGAACTGTTCGGTATCGGCCGCAGGCGAGAGCCCAAATTTTTTGAGCAAAGTCTTGACCCGTTTTTCGGAGAGGACCCACTTCGGGTGTTTTTTCTTGACAAGAGCGTAAAGTTTGCCGCCACCTAAAGACTCTGTAGACGAGTCTTCTTTCCATAAAGCGATTACCGCATCAATCACCTGTCTCTCGTGCGGAACCATCTCTTTCTCTTCTTCGACATGACAGTCGTTAATTTGAACAACTTCAATTTTAGCCTCGAGATCAGCCACGTTCTTGGAATCACTCATGATGGGATGAAAAAAAAAAAAAAGAATTTAATCACACAAGACTTAATTGATTAAATAAGGCGACTCGGTTTTTTTTTCTTGGGTGTGGACTTTCGATGAGTGTCTGGTCCTGTCTCGGAGTTGTCAATCTCACTCTCACTCACCGAGAGCACATTTCACACGCCTGTGGCAGGGTCACGTGACACATGGGGACTGGCGGTTAGAACAAAGACCACAGAGATTTTTCGGTTTTTACATTCTGAGACGCCCTGCCAGTATTTCTAAGAATTGCACGTGACTCCACCAACACTTTGCCGCTTTCCGACTCCAAGGTACTTTTGTAGGCGACAGGAATACTATCGTTTGACGAGTCTATATTGTTGTTAGCTTGTGGTTCTGAATCTGGGACCTTTTCTGTTCTTACAATGAAGAATTGGTCGGCAAAAGCTGGGCTGCGGTAAGAGATCGATAGCTGGTCGACTTTGTAATCGTCTTTCAAGGAGCCATTAGAAGTTCCAGAGTCGTGGCGCAACGACGCGTTTCTCTTGAAGGTCTCGTTGAGTAGTGTGGCCAACATTCCGCCATGAATCACAAACGGATACCCACATAAACGGTATCCCATGTGAACGATAGTGATTGTGTCATTTGTTTTGCGATTGTGAAAAATCACTGGCGGAATGGCAATTCCTCCTGGTTGAGCTAGAGTATGACTTGTGAGCGACTGCGCAGAGTATTCCGGCTCGGGTTTGACAAGGGAATTGACGTTCTTTTTCGTGTGGACAACAGATCCGCCGCCTTCGGTTTGATCAAGCACATTTCTGTCCAAATTCTCATACGACTTCATCATGATCCAGTCACTAGCATCAGCCGATTTGGTCAATTTCTGGTATATAGGCAACGTTTTGAGCTTGAACTCAAGCTGGATGGGGAGGAGTTCCGATTGGTCCACTTCGGTGTACTGAGCATACTTCTCAAAAATCACCTCGCTGTATGCCAAATATGCCCCGGCAGCAGCAAACCCAAGCGTGATTTTCCAATTGAAAAAGGGCGCCCGGTAGGGTATGAAGTTGATGTCAAACCCTCGTGGGCGCTCGAACTCGGTCCGTGTGGCATATCCTTGGGAGCGGAAAATCTTGGATGGGGCGGTGAAACGGACTCTTCTGGAAAACATATTAAATGGATTTCTGTGCGTTTGTGCTTTGCGGTGTTTACTGGTTTATTTTTTCCCACCCTAGTGGTTAAAGGTTTGGTGTGTAAAGGTTGAGATTGGTTGCGTAGGCACGATGGAGTAATGCGCACTGCTATGTGTGTCTCATGAAGGGCCTCGGCTTCTGCCATACACCTGTCTTATCCGGACGCCTACCCCAGGAGATTGAACCGGTGAAAATTTCGGTAAAATTTCTCTGTTAATTAGGGATATGTATTTCTAGCTGCGTGAATTTGTATATAGTCGTGTTCTTAAAGGATAATGTGACCAACACGCTGATTGAAGCTTAGAAGTGATAAAATGGGATCCCTTTAAGAGAGGGGTCATAGTTCGCAGGTGTCATGGGCTTCGGCCATAGTGACATTTTGAGCACACACTTTTTGTCAGACAAGCTGTTGATTCACTTTCTTGTACTGATTGATTCTTGGCATACTATTGATGGATTGAAACGTAACTTGAGTAAAAACATTTATACATTAGAATTCTGCGTCAATCTTGGGCGCTTAGTACATTTCTGAAGATCCTTTCGTTTCAGGTGGGATAAGATTTGTATTTTGAGAATTTCGAATTGTATGACTGATTTGACTAAATGAAATGACCAAGTGATTTGAGCGAGCAGAATCTAGACGGATGGTTATTGATTATTCTTGAACCAGTACTGGGTGGTCCAATAAGAAGATTACCTGGGCTCGTTGCTTCTATAGGCTCGTTAAACTGTGCCTACTTGAACTGATGAATGATTTTGCTTCTATGAGAACAGGCCCACAGACCCCCCCTACTTCATATGTTGAAACGGCCCAAAGTGGTCTGGAAAACAATCACAACCCCATTTCCAGCGCTTTTTCATTGCAACGTGCAATCTATGGTCAGTTAGAAACATGAAAATAGAAAAGATTGAGGGTGGACACAAATATCCATAGGTTTGAAAGATTGACTTGAAGGGCCAGTACGTTCTTCTATCGTGTATAAAGAACTTAGATACTCCCATGAGACCAGACTTCAACCATCACTAGAATGTTATTTCGTGGTTATTTGTGGACCCTATCACCCAATGAGCGATTTTTGACCACCTAATAAAGGATCTTTGCACTGTGATACTCATCTCCTGATATGGGGCCAATGTACGCGCGGTCACCAAATCCTCCAATCATGTACACGTCACTTACAATGATCTTGACCCAATGAGCCTTGTGTGGAGAATTCGTGTTCAGCGGAAGCCACCATTTAGAATCTGGGTGTCTTTTGAGAAAACAATTCTCCAACTTTGACATGTCGTCCAGTGACCTGCCAGTGACGTTTACGATATCACCTTTCAAGGTGAGTCTGGGAGACCCAGCAGGTGAAGACGATATACCGCCAGGATACTCCGGGTCCACCTTCTCGCCTGCTGCATGGTCACCTGCCCTTATTGAGAAGGAGTAAGGGGACCCATGATCGATATTCCTTGCCGGCGAACCAATATCGATCACTAGCCAGTACGGGTTGCCATCCAGGTCACAGTCCGCGTAGTACTCCATGAACGAAGTTGGAATTTCAACAGAACCCGGCACTTTCTGGATGGTATTCACGTTCATCAACGACTCCCTATTCACAAGAGTCCGGGCCACTTTGGCCCCATCTGCCACGCTGGGGTATTTATTGGTTTGGTCATGCTGAATTAGAAACCTTTCTTGTGTGCTCATGGCACATGCAAGAGCGCACCACAAGAATACCCATGAAGAGATCAAAGAAGACTTGGCCTTCATTGTATTGAGAAATGTTTTCTGGAAAAAGGGTGTATCTAATTGATCAAACTTTGAGTGCGGCTTAAATGGTCGCGCCTCAATCTGCAAGATACGCTTATCTCCGGTCCGGAACTCCTCAAACAGAATCCATAGTAACGAGCATATTGCCATGGTCCTTAGCTATTCAAAATGGGATAATTTCAATTCCACTTAGTATTTAGATCCACTACCTCGGGTGATCAGGCGAATAAATCTTTTTTGTTCTGTTATGTTTTGTTTTGTTTTGTTCTGTTGTGTTTTGTTCTTTTTCTTTTTTTGTTCTGTTGCGATTTTGGGTAGTATTCAGTGTCATTAGATTAGCGATAAACCCCCGATTTAGATCTCGATATCACCAATGACGTCGTCATCGACTGCACCGTCATCTTCTTCGTCCATGGAAGCATCATCCATATTTTCATCATACTCGTCATCGTAGCTTTCGTCGTCATTTCTGGACCGCTGTGTTCTGGAGTCTGTGGACTCGTGGCCAACGGGAGGGGTCCTGGTTCTGTTGATTTGCAGATAATGGCCCCGGTTGATTGCAGTCAAATAGAGGAAACAAACGCGTTTTTTCTTCTTGTTATAAATGAACCAATAGTTCGACCATAGCGTCTGATAAGGGTGGTGCAAATCCTCCAAGATGGATTGGTCTGAGGGCTGGAACTCGTAGATCTTGCATGTAGAGTCATTGGAAAACCCACCAGCATCGATGTGCCCAGGCGATCCAGCTTGTCCGTTGAAACTATTCTTCCGAGAATTCGTGCCGCCTTGCGCACCTAAAGTCGGGGAGCGCAGAGGTATGAGGTCCATATATGCGTTGATGGTATCCCACACCCAACTGAGCAAATCCTCTTTTTTCCCGAGAGAAATCATGATGCTGTTAAAGCGATGCCTTAAGCTTTCTGATGAATCAATCCGATAGAAGTTTTCTGTAGATGGCTGCAAGTTAGAGAAGTCGTGATCTGGATAGGTGGTATTCAAAATGGCAATCAAGTATGCAAAGGTTTTTCTTGTCGACGCATTCTTCAAGGGCCCAAATGGCGACTCATCAACAGCAAACTCTTCGCTATTCTCCTCGGTGATGGGCGTGCCAAAATTCTTGAATATGTGGTTTTTATCGGCCAATGTTTCGTCCGATTTATTAAAACTCAACAGAAGATTACTCAAGGACCGCTCTCTGTCGAACAGCTCGGTATTGAGACTTCCTCGTCTCATATAGTGAGGTTGCTGAGGAGATGCACTGCTTCCGAAAAGTGAGTTTACCGACTGTTTTCTCTCTCTCTCGATGGATTGCGACAATTGCTGGTCCTCCATTATCTGGTCTAAATGCTTATCGATAGTCTTGAATAATTTTCGGTCCGACCCGATCGCTTTTGTCGTGAAAAGATCACATCCTCCCTTTATTATAAGGTTGTTGTCAGGGGACTGGAAGTTGAGCTCTTGGTTGACCAATTCGATATCAACCTCGTCAATGAATTTCATCGTAGCGTGGTTGTTTTGTTTGATTGTTTTGATGTGAGGCGCAAAGAATCCACCCTTCTGCGTCAGTAAAGCCACAGAAAAATGATATAAAAAAATAGCAAAGATAATAATTTCGCTGTATTGACGACGCGTGATAGTTAGTATGGAAAGAGCAGAAATTCTGGTCGGTGCTTATCTCAAGTATTAGTTCGTCGTTTGATTAACCGTTTGCGGGTGTGTGCGTGCTTGCGTGCGCGTTGGAGTCGGCACCACGTTCACGTCACGTGCGGCGCCCCACCTCATATATTCCCGTTTGGCTTATCTGGAACTCGGATGTTGCGGCGCTCGTGCCAGTGCGACCCGGCACGTGACACAGGACTGCCCTGGCAAATCTCCGGAGTTTGAACCCACCCGAAGTAGATAAAGTGGTGGGTTGTTTTGAGGAGTTTGACTTTTTTTTTGGGAGACTCGCGGTATTTTCTTCGTATTCCGCAAAACCTTGCGTATTATAATTTAGTGCCTCTCTGTTTTGACTGTTTTTGGCTTGGCTTTGGTTTTGAGCATTTTGGGCATTTTGAGCATTTTGATCATTGTGATTATTGAGATTCTCGGATACAGGCTCATACGTTTTCCATAAAAGAATGCGGTGCGTAATAAGCTTCGACCACGTGTACCCCATGGCCGGGACTTTTTTCTTTGGCCCAATATACTTTTGTGCCGGGTGGTTTTGTTCCTGGTGGTTTTGTTCCCGGTGGTTTTGTAGGTGCGGTATCTGTTGATCATGTAGCCTCTGATTCCAATATCTGTCTCTTTCGCTCGGCTGAAGTCTATCTTCACGTTCCAGGGCCCTTCTCTTTTTATCATTCACCTGCTGAGCCGGTCTATCTGGCCCGGCGGTTTCTGAGGCACTATCAGAAAATGAAACCAACGACGAAGCATCCCACCCCAGAAACACGCCCATCTGGAAATCGAGCTCCAAGGGGTCTTCACTTCCAGGACCATAATTGTGGTCTCCAAACCCAGACTTTTCCGCGGTTTGGTCCACCACATCACTTACCTGATTCGCCAAAACCACCGCCACATTAAATGTCTGGGCCAATTGTGCTAAGTAGGAGTATATCGTGAACAAGTAATATCTTTTCGATGTGCGATTACGGAACCGCAGATCTCCTTTCAGAAAATTGTTTGTGAGCTTGTCGAATTTCAACTTCTCCTCGTTGTACATGGGCACATTCTCAAGCTGCAGTTCTTGCCATGCTAAGTGCGTCCGAAACACATCCAGCGCATTGAAAAACATGTCCTCCGCCCGAAGATGATGACCAATGCTATCAATGATAACCATACGTGGGGTCCTCCCCGCCTTCTTATCCTCCTGTAGCTTCAACCGAAGCTGCGTGAACAATATATGGTCCTGGTTTTCGAGGTCTGGGCAGTAGATGTACGAGACTCTTTCGAGTGCACCAGGCATGTCTTTACTGAAGTCACTGAGCCGTTTGCTCTGCAAAGTCGCCTCTGTCGATATATATATACAAGTATTTTCCACTTTCTTTTCGCTTTTCTTCTCGAGCGTTTGTGCCTTGACTGCTAGCCAGAGCAAAAACTGCGATTTTCCTGATCCACTAGCACCAAACACCTCGGTGATTGTACCTAGGGAAATTCCTCCTTGCAAACGGTCATCTAGACAAGTGAGAGTGGTAGGAATGATATTCGGTTCGAAACCCCTATTATTTGGCTGGAAATCCGCAAGGAAAAGTGTCTTTGCTTTGTGGAGAAGCCTTAAGATTTCCTCGGCCGATGTGCCTGATCTTCCACTTAGATTCTCTGCTGTTTTCCTATCGCACGAGCGTGCTAAATGTATGATATCTATCACAGAGAGCCCAAGTCTGATCAGCAAGCTTTCAATGTCGTCAACACTATCATTTTCGATATCTAAAACAAGTTTAGGGTATTGCTTTGCGATATCCATGGCTTCGTTTGCCGTGTTGACCGTAACCGGTGCCCTAAAAAAAATGCGCACAACATTTGAGCCACACTTGCTACCGAAAATAAAATAAATTTAAGGAAATAACACTGAAACTTTAGTTGCTGTGTTCACTCAATCCGTTTGTTTCTGTGTCTACAATTTTTCTCTTCTTTTCTTTTCTTTTCAATTGGAAATTCATTTATTCTTCTACTGAATCATGACAACCAGAGCGCTTAGTGGGCACCAGAGATGAAGAACCACTTGTCGACAGACTTGTCGATTGGGGCAGCTGGAAGAGGAGAAGCCTCAGGAACCTCAGCAGTCTCGGAGAAAGCAGCAGTAGTGGACAAGGTGCTGTTGGTCAAGTCAATTTCACCAGGGTTGGTAGAACCCTTGATCAACTTGTCCCAAGCCTCGGCACACTCGGCAACAACCTCGTCGGCGTACTTCTTGTTCTTGCACTCACCGGAGAAGGCGAATTGGTTCTCTGGCTTACCATCTGGGATTTTGTAAATTCTGAACCACTCGTTGGTAGCTCTCAACAAACCTGGCAAGTGAGTCTCGACATCCTCGATGTCGTTCAACTTTGGAGCCAATGGGTCGTTGACGTCAATGACAATGACCTTCCAGTCGGTCTCACCCTCGTCCAACAAGGCCATGACACCCAAGACCTTGACTTGCTTGACTTGACCAACGGTGGCAACTTGCTCACCGATTTCACAAACATCCAAAGGATCGTCATCACCCTTGGCCTTGGTCTCAGGGTGGATTTGGTTAGGGTCCTCCCAAGTTTGAGGGAAAGCACCGTAGTTGTGGATGTAACCGTGGTGAGGGAAACAGTTTCTAACAAATCTCAACTTACCCTTCTTGGTGTCCTGGATGATTGGGTTCAATTTTTGCTCCTTGGAGATCTCCAACTTAGCGTTGGTCCATCTTGGGACCTCAACGATCATGTTGAGGATGGTTTTCTCCTTGTTGGCGTACAATGGGATGTCGTGGAAAGGAGAGACAACCTTTCCATCTTTCTCGATGTAGACCTTGTAGTCCAAAGTGTTGGCGGCGCCGATTTGACGAGTGGTATAAGACATTGTGTTTTCGGTAGTTAAGAGTCCGAGTGAACGTCGGCGCTACTTGTTTTCGTGCACTTTTTATTTGTTGGGCGTGCACACTGCGGATCACGTTTTGTCACACATTCCCTGTGCGACCTTTTTCCACATGTATGTGTTCAAACACTCGTCCGGGGACGAATCACACATCACATTAAGTTCTGCCTTCTTACCGAGTAGCATTCCTCTGGTAAGTTCTCTTTTTATAAGTTGGATGCTAGTTTGCGGCTTCTTACAAAACTGTTTCTCGAACAAAGTAACCTCTTTGAGAAAGTTCATCATGAGTTTCCATTCTCTGCTGGCAATCGTCAAATAACCGCGCGCGTGCTCAAGAAGAAATGTGCCTGCAAAAACCACGTTAGTATCCGGACCACCCGCCGCAAGCATATACGTCCAAAAAATACGTAGCCCATAAACATCTGAATCAACGAACAAAAAAACAGGCAAACTCTTGAACGAACTTCTTAAAGCACTCAAGAAACGCGTGCTTGCTTTGTCCGGGTTTCCCTTACCCGTGAGGGTAATAAGCGTGCGCGCGTTTTTCGATCCTCGTAAGTACGCGCTGAAGGATTTGAACACCGCCTCTTTCTCCGCTATTATGATCGCATCGATATGTTCACTGGTAATTAGCGTATTATCAAAAATTGATGTCGGTATAAGGACATATTCGTTGTTGTAGCTCAAAAAGATCATTGTCCCGTCCCGCAGCTCGATCCGAATGTTTGGTCCTCCATAAATAAGGCCCTTGGGTGAAGGGTTTATTCTTAAGTCTCTTTCTAGAGAGAATCCCAATGAGGCAGATATCAACCGGAGAGATTCATTCAGTCTAGTTTGACTTCCCTGAAATGCTGACACGTCTCTATAAAATATATCTCGAAGAGTTGTGACACTCTGTCGGCGAAGATTTTGCGTCATGAGTCTAAGGGTGGTAATTACCGCGGTTAACCGGTGAGCCTGAGCTTCTGTTTCCGAAAATTCTCGGAGAAAAACATACTTTTCCAGACACTGCTTTCTTTTAAGACTCAAATCACCCGTAAACTTCAATACAAGCTCGGTATTGCTCTGACTAGTGTGACATAGATTGTCCCAGATGCATTCTAGCACGGATAAAGGGGAGCCGCTTCTTTGATAGTGAGTATAAAAATGATTCCACGAACCCTGTCCTCCAGGAAAGAATTATTTCGATAATTACTTACGAGTGACCCTTTGTGAGAGAAACAATCAGTTTCTTCTTTGTTGGTGATGTTACAGAATATTTCACTTCGCTATTTTGCTCTGCTTGATCAAGAGCTTTCAATTTTATGCTGAACTTCATGGATACCTGGCTGCAAAAAGGAAAATCAGTACGGCAGAATATTTGGAAGAACCAAAAAAAAAAACCCAAACACTCCGATTTCCAAACCCGCAGCATAAAAGAAAATTGACACAATATCTTACAATACATCCCAAGTTATTTTTTCTTGGTATTAGTCTGGGTATTTTAAGCGTCAGCATTATTTCCTCTCCTTCCCATGATTTCCCGTTCTTGCTAGCAATATCTCGAAAGATATTTTTACGTGGCACAAGTTCCAAGCAGAATAATTTACCTTCTGTTAAGCAGATAATATGGAAAGGAAAGAAAAGGGAGACTGGAAGAAGTAAGGGGTTCTGGTAGTAATCCCTTCTTGGCCTGATTCTCTAGAAACGATTCCACGCCTCGCTTGAAAGTGACAGGGACTGGAATAATTTTGGTAGTACTATCCCTGGAAAATTGCCCTATTTTGTCATTTTTTGTCAATTTTTGTCAATTTTTGTCATTTTTACGTCAACCCGATGTATAAAAAGCCGCCTCCAATTCCACTCAATTTAGATTCTTGTTCATTGCTCGGGCAATGAGGATACGAAATTATTGCTGACACTGCGGAGCGCGGCATTTGCGCGGCAATCTTCTAGCGCGTGTACAGAAAAAAGAATAAAAAAGGCGCAAGTCGACTACCGGTGACGCTTGGGAGTGAAAAAAATAAAAAGATAACGAGTGAGGGGCTTGACTGAGACTCACCCCAACGGAATAAAATATTAAACATCGGGCAGTTTCCTTCACGCACCAGCATAGAGAAAAAATCCGGGAAACCCAGACTCTTTATTTAAAATCACGTTTTGTTTTTTTCACTCGGCTGCCTCCTACAAATATTATCGTGATTGAATGTCGGATATTTGTACGCATCCTTTTAAAATTCTTCTTTTTTGCCTCCTTCGTCCACCCCTTGGGCCTTTCCGGTATATACAGCATCAGACTATACGCAGACAATAACGGGCCTAGGAGGGTTCTTGGCACTCATATCATCCTTTTCAACACAATACTTTCGCCGATCTCATCTTGCCACACGAAGCCAACCTTGATTTGCCAGTGTGGATAACAAACCCTGCGCATTCATTCGCACAATATTATCAAGCCGAGACAAACGATACAAGCTATTTTTTTTTTTTTTTTTACTTATAGCTAAACATCCCCGGGATCTGAAAATACGAATCAAACAAAGTAAAATCGCCAGTATGCCCGCATTACTCGACATCAAAGAAAGGCTCGCCACAAGAGATTACAACACCAACAACTGGTCAGGAGGTACTCGTTGGGCTTTCTTTGCCATTTTCTTGGTGGTGATTGCCATTTGTGTTGTGGGAACAATACGAGTCAACAAAAACAGAAGCCGTCAAGGTATCCAGCCGATTTACGGAACCAGGTGGATGACGCCCCCGTCATACTTTCAATCACAAGGCCAGTACAACCAGCCTACTAGGAGGGACCCAGACATGCCAAACGCATATGTGCCCACCTACACGGCCACGGCCAATGCTGACGATATGGGATACTATGCGGCAGACGGAACTTTCCATGCAAACCCCAACGCCAAAGGCCCAGCTTTCCCGGAAAGTGCTCATCAACGTACCACATCTAATGCCGATGGGCGCCCAATTCAATCGTTTGACCAGTCAGGTGCCAGAGTAGTTGCGGACGAAGACGATTTGGACTTTACAAGGCCTACAGGACCACCACCAAGCTCCTCCGCCGCCAATAGAAGTAATACGTCCGGCTCTGGGGCCGCATTGGAAAGACCCGACCATCCTCCTCCATCTAGCTCCGCTGCTGTCAACAGAAAGGATACAGCGGGATCTGGACCAGCGTTTCAGAGACCTGATCATCCTCCTCCAGCCACTCGCTGAGGGGAATCATGAGAATTTTATGCAAAACCGATGGGTGCGCACCATGTGATAAAAGGTTTCCTAGCAAGGCTGGTGGTGGTGGGTCTCACTGCAACACCAACCCCTCTCTCTAAACTACCCCGCTCTCCAAAAAGAATGAAAGAAACAGACTGTAAGATTTAAAAAAAATCCCCAGAGAAAGGTGATAAATAATGAATAGGCGACATGCTTGGTCGTAAAAGCGGGGAAACGACGGAAACGAAAGCGGCTTTGTGGAGGAATGAATTGGCGGAAAAAAAAAATGAAAGAACAAAACTCTACGGAAGCCTCAAAAAGGAATCTACCGAACGCACTTCGGGAATGTAGCAAGATCTCTTCTTTTTTTTTTTTTTTTTGTTCTCTCTTAATGATGTAGAGGCATATCTACACAAGAATTCTTGATTGCTACCATTCTTGGAAGAGGCGCTATGGCATGATCTTGGAATGGATCATGTGGTCTCAAACGTTGTACGATGGAACTAAATGTCAAATTACTTGCCTATGGATGTTGTGGAATGCCGTCCAAAGATTCTTGGCCGTGACACAATCCTGCATTTGAAGCGTCTTTTTTTTATTTTTATCGCATGACGACACATATTTATGAACATTGTGCACATTGTGCAGTTCTATGTGGCAACTTTTTTCGACAGATGAGGAAGGCCGAAAAAATTGGCGAAGCGCGTCCATTCCCTTTTTCGGTATGCATAACCCCCCATTGTTTTGTTTTCTGCCTAGCCCGGTCCGATCCTGGACACCAGGCTTGCTACTATGTCTATAATTATATACAGTTGTTTTGAAAAATCAAAAGCCATTTCTTGAAACACCCACTCATCTCCATTCATGCGGTGAAACGTTTATCCGTGAATCTTAATTCACCGAAATCTACAAATCCACCTACAGTAAAGGGATGACGTGTCCGCCCTTATTTTGGGGGCGCGTGCGTTTGGTGTCCTGCACCTAGTGTGGTCGCGGCTCTCAGTCACGAATACATGCAAAAAGACCGAGCGGCTGGCCTTCGTGGTTGCTTTGCTATACATAATTTTCCGCACTATATGCCAGCTGACCTCATGCCGCGCATCAAAGTGTTATTTGTATGTGGTTCGTTGCTGCCATCGCGCGTGGATCTTGAAAGCCCTGGCCGGTTTAAAAGCAACCAGAATTCTTCGCAGCAATTTGCCATTAATTCTCTTTTCCACTCGCCACCTACCACATCAGAAAGGATTAATTGAATTGACCATGGCGAGCAGTCCTAGCGATGATTCCAATTCGTCGACCTCGGCGTCGCAGTTGTTGTCGACACTTATTCCGAATTTGATCATTTTTAGTGTTTTTATGCTTATTTTCATTCTCATCAGAAAGGCCAACAAGAGAGTCTACGAGCCTCGTAGTACTGTGGAAACTGTGCCTAAGGATTTACAACCTGAGGAGAGTCCTAAGGGACTTTTCGCATGGGCTACTTCGTTGTTGAAGAAGCCCCAAGATTATTTGATCCAGCACACGGGACCAGATGGATACTTTTTCCTTCGTTACTTGCTTGAGTTTTCTTTCATTTGTCTTGTTGGGTGTATCCTCATTTGGCCGGTTATTTTCCCAATTGATGCTACCAACTCCAACGGAAACAAACAATTGGACATTCTTACCTATGGTAACGTGAAGAACAAGTGGAGATACTTTGCCCATGTTTTCATCTCGTGGTTATTCTTTGGCACTGTTATTTTCATCATTTACCGTGAATTGGTTTACTACACTACCTTTAGACACGCTTTGCAAACCACGCCAATGTACGACTCATTGTTGTCCTCGAGAACTTTGCTTTTGACTGAGATTCCAGATGTGGCGTTGGAAGAACCTAAACTTAGAGAGTATTTCCCCACTGCCACCAACTTGTGGTATGCTCGTGAATACAAGGACCTCAATGAGAAGATTGCCGAGAGAACTAAGTTGGCCAAGAAGTATGAAGGTGCTGTTAACGGTGCCATCATCAAGGCCAACAAGTTGCGTTTGAAGTGTGAGAAGAAGGGTAAGCCTGTGCCTGAGCCTGCTGATGACTTGAACAAGTACTTAAAGGACGGCAAAAAGAGACCAACCCACAGATTGAAGTTTCTCATTGGAAAGAAGGTTGACACCTTGGAATACAGTGTTGAGAGATTGGGTGAATTGAACCGTGAAATCAAGAAGGAGCAGTTGCAACACAACTCTAGAACCCAGCATCCTTCTGTTTTCATCGAATTCCCAACCCAGCTTGAGATGCAAAGAGCCTACCAGGCTCTCCCATACCACAAGGATCTTAAGAAGGCCGGTAAACATATTGGCTTGGCTCCTGAGGATGTCATCTGGGAGAACCTTGCTTTGACCAAGACCAAGAGAAGAGTCAAGAAGATTATTGCTACGACTGTGTTGACCTTGATGATTATCTTCTGGTGTATCCCCGTTGCGGTTGTTGGTGCTATTTCTAACATTAACTTCATCACTGAAAAGCTTACTTTCTTGAAATTCATCAACAATATGCCACCTAAGTTGTTGGGTATCATTACCTCCTTATTGCCTACTGTTGCATTGGCCATCTTGATGTCCTTGGTGCCACCTTTCATCAAGAAGATGGGTAAGGTGAGTGGATGCATCACTATCCAGCAAGTCGAGAGCTACTGTCAAAACTGGTTCTTTGCTTTCCAGGCTGTCAACTCTTTCTTGGTGTTGACTCTCGCTTCTGCTGCCATCAGTGCCATTCAAGATGTTATCAATGACCCAACCTCCGTGTTGACCCTCTTGGCTACCAAATTGCCTAAAGCTTCTAACTTCTACATTGCTTACCTTTGCTTGTATGGATTGACATTCTCGTCTGGTGCTATTTTGCAGATTGTTGCCTTGATTTTGTCCAAGATCCTTGGTAGAATTTTGGACAAGACCCCAAGATCAAAATGGAACCGTTTCATTACCTTGGGTCAACCATTCTTCTCTGTTCTTTACCCAACTTTCCAGCTTGTTGCCTTGATCGCTATCTGTTACTCGATCATTGCACCACTTATCTTGGGATTCGCCACGATCACCTTCTTCTTGATCTTCGTCGCTTTCTTGTATAACTTGATTTACGTGATGAGACCAAATGCCACCGATGCCCGTGGTAGAAACTACCCATTGGCTTTGTTCCAGATGTTTGTTGCTTTGTATTTGTCTGAAGTGTTATTGGTTGCGTTGTTTGTCTTTGGAAAGAACTGGGCATGTGTGGTTTTGGAGGCCGTGTTCATTGCCTTTACCGCTGCCGCTCATGTTTACTTGAAGTGGAAGTTCCTTCCATTGTTCGAAACCGTCCCTGTGTCTGCTCTTAAGTATGCTGCAGGTGACCGTACGTTCCAATACCCTATGTACGACCAGGGATTGAAGGAAATCAAGTCGGAGGGTAAAAACTACTGGGAAGGTGGAAACCAATTGGGCTTGGCTGGTTCTCAAAAGGACCAAGTCTTGCCTCATATTCCCGCTGTGGCCGACAAGGATTTGCTTGGCAAGGAAGAAGACCTTGGCCCATCTGTTACTAACGAGAAGCTCCTTGGTTCCGAGGAGAACATCTCTGGTAATACTCCAGTTGTACAACAGAAATCCGAAGGTAAGTACTCTCCTGGTGGAACCCTCAAGAGATTCTTCCAGCCAAAGTCCAACAGTTTCGACTTGGTGCGTGACTCAATGCCCGACTCTTACTTCAATTACATTCAGTACAACCCGGAGTTTGTTAGAACTGCTTATGACGACCCTGCTGTCAACGACGATGAGCCACATATCTGGGTTGTGAAGGACACCATGGGATTGTCTGAAATTGAAAAGAACAAGGCACTTGAAAACGGTGTTGACTGTTCCGATGCGGACACTGGCTTTGACGAAAAGGGAAGAGCCCAGTACCTTGGCCCACCACCAACGTACGAGGAATCCATCAAGGTTTAGGGTTCTTGACTATGCATCCCCTGTATTATTTAGACAACCCGTTTAAACACTCTATAATATGTTTTATTAATAATTAATCTGCTTTATAAATACAGCTTTTGAAACTTTTGCCATTGGCGAAATATGTTTAAATTTAGCTCACTAATAATTAGATTATTTTTTCGTCTGATGTTCGAAGTTCTCTTGAACAACCTCCTCCTCTGATGTCGAGGTGACTTCAAGGGCTTGATCTTCAGTACCAAAGGTGCCCTTCCAGCCGTTTTCTAACAAGTAGTTCTTGAATCTGACATCTTCCTCCAACAAATCGTCGTCTTTCAATTGTGGGATGAAAAACCATGCTACAAGCACGCCGGAAAGACCACAAATGGCTGCAATAATAAACGTCCATCTCTTACCCAAGTGGACCTGGATTGGGGTGAAAGTTTTGGTTCCGACAATGGCTCCAACCTTTCCAATGGCTGCAGACAAACCATAACAAGTTCCTCTGATTGGCGTGGCAAAAGACTCGGAAGAAGTCAACCCCATCATGTCACCAGGACCCAAATTACCCAGAGACATCATCAAACCGTAAAACACAATGAATAAAGGAGTAATCTTGGAGATTTTCTCAAAACCCAAACCGATGATAAGACCAAAGATGATGTATCCACAAAATCCGATCATCAAAGTGTTTCTTCTACCAAGCTTATCGCAAATAGATGCTCCTATAATCACACCAGGGATGGCAAGAATACCCAATAACAAGTTCCACTCCGCGACTCTCTCGAGGTTTTTCTTCTGGTTACCAGGCAAAACGGACGCAATAATAGTGGCCGAGAAAACACCGTTGGGAAAGATGACAAAGTCGTACAAGAACCAACAAACACATGTACCCAACAATCTCTTCCAATAGAATTTTAATGCAAGCCAGTATGGAACATTCTTACGGATGGCAGACTGCTTAAACAATTCAGAAGTGGCCATTTTGTATCTGAAGTAAAACACAGACAAGGGCCAGAATGCACCTATAGCAAAGAGAGTTCTCCATAACGCGTTAGAGAGGCCGGTGATTTGCCACACTATCAAGAAAATGATCAAAGCGAATGGACCGCCAAAAGACAAGGGCAAGTTTGTAACCAAGACAAAAACACCACCTCTTCTTTTGAAGGATTCGTTTGCAGCTTCGTTTGCAGACACAGAGCATGATGGGTATTCGGCACCAATACCGAAACCTGTAACACCTCTAAAAATGATCAACATCCAGAACATTCCATTGATGGAAGTACCATGGGCAGCCGCACACAAGATGGTACCGAAGACAAGAAAACAAGTGGCGATGACAATGGACTGCTTTCTGTTCAACCTGTCGGCCAAAACACCAATGACCACATGTCCGAAGATAGTACCAACCAAAGACGCGTTGGAAACACTTGTCTTCATGTCATTGGTGTATTCCTTGGGGTATAATCTGGCAAAGACTGCATTCATCATTGTCATGACGTTGTTCTGGTACCCATCGGAGATAAGCGCAAACCCGGAACAGACAATGGTGAAAATCTCCGACATACTTTTCTTCAAGCGTCTTCCTTGTCTGGCGTCAGCGTCATATTGGATTTTTCCCTGAGGGAGTTTATCAATCGAAGAGAGAGACCCCAGCATGTATGCTTTTTATGGGAGAAGAAGTGAAAATTAGGTTAATCCGAAATCCGGGGAAGGTGAATTGGACACTAAAGAAGAAGCCCAAGCAGAAACTGTGGATATGAAAAAGATAATGATATACAAAAGGAATTAGAAAGCTAACAAGAGAATGGTATAATGGGGGTATTTATACGTGTATCTACGTACAAGAACCAAGGCGTCTTCAGATAATACAAGTGCATTATTCCTATAGTACATGAGCTCAAAGGGGAATATTAGCCCAGGTGCGTTATGGGCCCAAACCGAAACCCTATTTGCGTAGTGCATCGTGGGATCATTGATGCATCTTGAGCCCTTCGGGCCTTTCGGAAATTGGGACATTATACTATTGATAGTGTGTGGGGCCTCGTAAAGGGACAATTCCGGGGACGCCGTGCCCACGTGCGACGTGAGTTTCATGTACAATACTCTTGTTCCGGGTTTTTGAAAGCCCTAACATGTCGCATGCTGCACGCCGCACCACGTTTCTTCCCCCGGAAAATGTTTCCCGTTTATGAATTATTAATCAAACCACCAATAAGTAATATACCAAGATTCGAGGTTACGGCTGTGAGAAACGTGTACCCCACTGTTGCCCGAAAAGTTGAAAATTAGGTTAATTTTACGATTATCGTACATCACATGAAACCTAAGTCATGACTAATGCAGAGCAGAAATGTTGCTCGACCCCGTCTGAATCATACTAACGCAAAGGAAAGACCCTTCTTTTTTTTGATTTCCTGCCAAGACTGAATATCCCGGCCTTGAAGGATTTTTGCATTTTTTTATTCTTAGCTCGAGGTGATAGAGATCGGAATATTCAATGTGGCCGCGTGCGCGCGCACGACAACACGCGTCCGAAGGTAATATCGTGCGACATATGCGGCCAAATTTCATGCTCCGGAAATTACATACCTGCCGAGATTCTTTCCCCCATATGCTGAATGCCGTATACGGCTGACTCATATTCTCTTAGATGTAGATGGCGGTTGGTATTGTTGGGAAGGATGTACCACGTTGAGCCGGTTGTATCACCCACGTTTTCGGTTGATTCAAATGTTGTTCTTTACTTTGAAAATCATAGTTCTGTATTGTTCACGTGGCACGATACAGTTCAATTCCACGGGAAATTTACGTCCATTCGAAAGAGCGATATACATGTTGACGGAAGTTTTCTTTTGTTTTGTTTTTGTTTTTGTTTTTTCTTTTGTTTTCTTTCCCCTAAATAGCGTACTGTTTATTGTTTTCCCTCTATTCCGATTTCTCATTGTTTTAGTCGTTTCAGTTGTTGACCTCACAAGAATCAATATACGTTCGGCCCAGATGCACTCGCATACGGTACAAAAAAAATAGCTCAGAATTAGACGAACAATAGACCCCGGAACTCAGGAAATATCCCCCTGCAACAAACTGGAATTGTTTTCTTCTTGTGTTTAATTTGTACAGATGTTGGATAATTGTGTAGAAAAAAAAATACTTGTATATGCCGAATTAACTTTACCCAACTAGGTAAGATTTTGCCCTCTGCTAATTAAGCCTGACGGAATCATGCGCGAGACATTTTTGCATAATTTCAACAATGCTTTCTTCCAAGTTGATTCTGAGGCATTTTCTTGACTGCTCGCCAAAGAGAGAAGTGTCTGAAGTCTAAAGAACTGAAAGTATCCCGGTGCCAGTTTCAGAACTAAGTCTATAATCAGGCGTTCCTTTGTTCCTCTCAGTGAGCCATAAGCACTCAAATCCAGATCTGATCCCATACTAGTGTTGAGAGGTAATTACATCTTCCTTGGTAATCTACAAACAAGTAGTTTTCGGGATAGGGAATGTCTTAAGCTAAAGCACATTTCGTCAACTTCTAGCTATTTCGATTGGACACCAAGGGTGTAAATCAAAAAAATGATACAACATTTCCTGTGTAGTGGAATCATAGCACACGACTGAAACCACCATTCTTTTTCACAAGCTTACTGTCCTACCTGATACTTACCATAGAGAAATTTTATATTATTGTGGGTGGATCTAGGAGTAGACTGGTGTTTTGTAAAAGGCGTGGTGAAAAGGTATCTTTAGTTTGAATTTGGACCATCGCCAGTTTGGGAAAGAGTTTTAGAGCCATGCGCCGCTTAATTTCAGCATTGTTAAATCAATTAAAGAGCAAATCATATCGCCACGCCACGTTCATGCGGTAAATTTCGGCATTTATGTAGCATGTAAGACAATCCTTGGCAAGGGAATCCCAGAAAATTGTTTTTGAATCACTTATGGCAAACAAAACTTCGTCTGAATAGTTCAAGAATACCAAGTTTTGATTTAGTAAACCTTGAGGGTTACTTCAGCCGTTGAATTTAATCAATAGAATACCAAAGTCTTTCCGATCATTGGTCTTTCCAAGAAAGCGTTTGAAGCGATTCTCATAACCTGGGCCAAGAAGTCCATAATATTTCATTGTTTTTTTTCTAAATCGTGTTGTGTGTCCTGGGCAGACTAATGAATTCAAAGCTTCTGAGTCCAATATTGTAAGACTGCAGAGGCTGCAGAGGCTATACACATGTTGGGCCCGCGAAACAAGGCATCGGTATAAACTTGTTACCGGTGAGAATATACCATCACATTGGGGTAACCGAATTTCGTATATTTCAAAGTAAAGCCCCAAGATTTTTTGTCAAATAAGAAAATCGTTTAAGAAACCCCAAAAGAAAACGAAAATATCACCAAAGTTTTGCAAATAATGCAATACAAGAAGAACCTATACACACCGACTGTCCTAGTTCCACAGTTGACGTGGCCACCCAGTCAAATCCGCCTTGGCGATTAATTTCCAACCTGGGGTTCAAGCATGTAGGCAAGAAACCTAACGTCAACCAACCCACTTATAGAAACCCCCAAAATAAGGATGATTTTTTACGAAAAAAAAATATTAACCACAGAAAATAAAAAAATAAAAAAATGAAAAAATAAAAAAATAAAAAATAAAAAATAAAACTTCCCAGTGGCCACCAATTTACTCGGGAGAATTATCTCCACCTGACTCACGTCTTTCCTGGAATGGGGTTTCAGTTGAGTTGGTCTACAGCGACGCAGCTTCGAGCAGGTGGATTCGAGTTAGCTGACAAGCGGAGCATACATCTCTAAATCTGATGAGAATTCACCGCTATTTTCAATTTTTTCTCTCTGTTATTTACCATCTAGTAGCTCAATATGACCCCAAAAGAAATCGAAGCTCGGGAATTTAGTTAATTAACCTGGTCAAACCACGCCTACTCCACTGGAAACCAACATGTTTTGTGGGGCCATTTGAGCCTCCACTGCTCGACAAACCAGGCGCGACGTTTAGTCATGGATACTTCGTATTAGCCGAAGAAGGGTGCCGGTGTACGCCTTGACCCCACTTTTCGCACTTTCTTCGGCTTCGGCAAATTGGCTGCGGCACCGGGGCGAAACTGTATAAACTGTATGAGCTTCCCCAAGGCCAAAAAAAAAATACTCTGACTCATACATATTTAGTCACGATTTTTCAAGTTAAATAGACGGGAAAAGTCCTTTGAGTGCTTTTTTTTTTTTGTTTCTTTTTCTTTTTGTAGATATTTCCATTCAAACTTTCAATCTCTGTCATGCCCATGCTTGCAGACCCTTCAGTGAAGTACGACGCCTTCCCTCCAATAAAGTTGCCCAATAGACAGTGGCCCAACCGGACTTTGGAAAAGGCCCCACGATGGCTTTCCACCGATTTAAGAGACGGAAACCAGTCGCTTCCTGACCCCATGTCTTTTGAAGAAAAAACGGCATATTTCCACAAACTCGTCCAAATCGGGTATAAGGAGATCGAAGTGGCGTTTCCGTCTGCATCACAAGTGGACTTTGATTTCACTAGGTACGCCGTGGAAAATGCTCCGGCTGACGTTAGCATCCAAGTCTTGTCTGCTTGCAGAGAGGAGCTCATTCGAAGAACAATCGAATCTTTACAAGGAGCAAAGAGGGCCACCGTTCATATCTACCTAGCCACGTCTGACTGTTTTAGAGACGTGGTTTTTGGCTTGTCTCAGGATCAATGCAAAGCTTTAGCAGTGAGATGTACCCTCCTCGTAAGGAGTCTCACAAAAGATGCACCAAATCCTCATGGAACTGTGTGGGATTTTGAGTTTTCCCCTGAAACGTTTTCTGATACAAGCTTATCGTTTGCTCTTGAGGTATGTGAGGCTGTTAAAGAAGCTTGGGGCCCCACTGAAGAAAACCCCATAATTTTCAATTTGCCTGCAACGGTAGAAATGTCCACCCCAAATGTGTATGCGGATCAGATTGAGCATTTCTCCACTCATATCTCCGAGAGAGAGAAAGTGTGCATTTCTCTTCACCCACACAACGATAGGGGATGTGCTGTAGCTGCTGCTGAGTTAGGACAACTTGCTGGTGCAGACCGTATTGAAGGCTGCCTTTTTGGCAATGGAGAAAGAACAGGAAATGTCGATTTAGTCACTTTGGGCCTCAATTTGTACTCACAGGGAGTGAGCCCGAAGATCGACTTTTCAAATATTGGCGAAATTATCGACATTGTTGAACGTTGCAATAAGATCCCCATCCCTGAAAGAGCTCCTTACGGTGGCTCCCTTGTGGTCTGTGCATTCTCTGGGTCTCACCAGGACGCCATCAAGAAGGGTTTCGAAAAGTATGCAAAAAAGCAGGCAAGTGCCAATGGCAACACTGTCAAGTGGAAATTGCCCTACTTGCCAATTGACCCTGCTGATATTGGAAGAACGTATGAAGCCATCATTAGAATTAATTCTCAGTCAGGCAAGGGTGGTTCTGCGTGGGTCATCTTAAAGAATCTCGAACTCGATCTTCCAAAAGGCTTACAAGTTGAATTCTCCAAATCGGTCCAAAGACATGCCGAAATTAAGGGCCAAGAATTGTCTAACGCAGAGCTCTGTGATTTGTTTAAACAGAACTACTTCATTGCCCACGAAGCCGCAGACGACACCAGTTCATTCTACTATAATTTGGTGGATTATTCTCTCACAAATTCCAGTAAAGGGGTAAGGACCATTCAAGTTGATATCACTGTTGGTGGAGAAAAGAAAAAGATCTCTGGAACCGGTAACGGTCCCATATCTGCATTCTCCAACGCGATAAAGAATGGCTTGGGCATTTCCCTTGACGTCAAGCACTATCATGAACACTCCCTTGGCGCAGACTCGAACTCTAGGGCTGCCACGTATATTGCAGCACAATTACAGGATGGTTCTACAAAGTGGGGTGTCGGTATCCACGAAGATGTATCGCAGGCCTCGTTCATTTCGTTGATCTCCATCTTGAACAGTTTACAACAAGGACACTGCTAAATCCGCAGAATCGGTGAACAATTCCGTCATAAAACGTGTTTTGCTCGCTGAATATCATATAATTCAACCTTAAATCAAGAAACTAAAAGTAAATCTGAATTGCCCCAGGAATGTCGCTGGGACTGCATAAAACGGACATTTCCAATCTCAGTAGAACCTCGATAGAATCAACCTCTCAACCGAATATGCACTTCAAGGGATAAACCAGGTAGCATATTCACCATGACACAAGAAAACGCCAACATAGCTGAGACATATGAGAGTATAACCAATGCCGAAAAGCAGGCCGCAGCCCTCGAAAAGATGCTTGATGACTTGGACAACAAAATGGACTCGATACTCGACGAAATTGAGAATAATAGAAACGAAATGAAAGAAATCGCCACCTCTCACAAGGAGTCGGAGAAACACGACTAGAATACATTCATAAACAACTCTCAAGGGCTAAGGGAAGAAAAAGGCTAAATCATTTTGTGGCAGTTTGCTCACGGGCACCAACCATTTTCCAAAGTGACTCTCTCTGGATAAAAATTGGCTCTGGGCTTTCTTCAAAAGGATTTACGGGTGCTCGAGGATTGAAGATCAAGTCGGGCGCCGTTCCTATATCACTGTTGTCAAGTTCCTCAATGCTGACTTTGGCGGGAGTACCAGACTTGAGCCACCATTTTGCTTTGTCGGAACTTGGGGGTGGCATTGGCTTTTCCCAAACGTCTGCGACGTATTTAGTGACATCGCTTGAAGTTAGAAGAAAATTGATGTCTCCAACAACTTGTGTGTAGCTTTCATAAATGTCGTGAGATATTTCTCTTTTAGCCTTCTCATCCACTACTTCAACCGACGCGGTGAAAATAGAGTAGACGGGCCTATGATCAGAAAAGATGATATTTTCCTCACAATCATACACTTCTTGCTTCAATATCTTATCCTTGGAAAGACTCAAGATTCTGTCAGTCCATGCGGGAACTCGTTGTTTCTCCGAAGTATCGTAAATTTTCGTGTTGTTGTCAAATTTGTAAGTGGGTGGGAACGTGATTTCTTTCTCGTCAAAAAAAGGGAAACTTTCTCCATCTGCCATTTGCTTGTTTAACTGGTCAAATTCGAATAATCTCTGGTAGTCCCGGGCCTCAATCAAGTACTTGACCTCATCAATGGGCAAGTTTATGCGGAAATTGAAATCCCCCAACCAAATAACCGCGTCATGGTCACGGACCTTTTTATGCTTGAAGAAGACTATTCCTTTTGAAATTGTCTTATAGTTTTGGTGTCTTTCTTCAACGTTACTATGCCCAGCAGCCAAATGTGAGCAAATAAGGCAAATCAGCGAGCCAGAATAGTCAAAGCTCACTGCTATACCACCCTTGTTGGCACTCATACCCCCAAGACCTGTCTTCTTGATTGAACCCTCAATATTAGAAATGTAACCGAGTTGGCTCTCTTTGATGAAGAGCAACATGGCGATTCCTCCCATTTGCCAGCCCCATAAAGAGGCATACTTTTCCTTTTTAGGGCTGTGATCATTCAAGATTCTTTTGAGGATCATCTCCCAGTTGTTGAAATTGTCGGATTTCACTGAAATCATCTTCCCGGGAGTGAGCTCAACTATCTCCTGGAATCCAATGAACACTAGATCGTAATTCTGATCCACATCATGCTTGGAAGGGTAGATGAGCTCTTTTAGATCATCCTCGTTATAAACAGTCCCGTTGACGTTGAAAGTAGCCGAGAATATCTTGATGGTCTCTCTTGAACTAAATTCATGCGCACGCTTCTTGAGTTGTAAGTTCACATATTGGTGGAGTGGGTTGAATACAACCACGCCCTCTTGATCTTGTAAACGACCAAGCAATTTGAGCATAGCCAGCTCGTTAAATTTTGGGTCACGCATTACATTGAAATACTTCTTGGCCAATTGTTCCTTTATCAACCGTTTTGTCGACAGAGATTTGACCTTACTTTTCGATGATAGGAACGCTTGGGTGATGTTTTTAAGGACCTCGTCGTTCTCGGCCCAGAGCTTTGCGTGCTGCTGTAAAAGATCATACAGAACCGCAATTCCCATATCACGAAATGCTAATTTGATGACCTCCTGACTGATGATTTTGGATACAAAGTTGGCCTTCGTCAAGCAATCGAAAGAGTTCACACGGAAGACTCCCAATTGTTTTCCAACATAAGCGTTTCTTTTCACGTCGAAGAAGAATGCACCAAAATCAACCATGGAATGTATGAGAGGGTCAACGATTTCCTTCGGATTCACGGCAGAGTATCCAGTTTTCCGAATGAGCGAGAGTGATAATGGCATCGAAGTGAACGAAAGTTTAGAATTGTTGAGCACTAGTTTGTTGGGATCGGATGCGTCTTCTAGTTCAAGTAGCAGGCTCTCCTTGCATTTGACGTATTCTTTGTAATGTTTCTTGAAATTCTCGCCAAGCTCGCCCTTGTACGATTTTTTGTCTTGCAGAAGGCAGTTGATGATGTGCACGTCACCAAAATGTTTGCTCAAAGTGTCGAAGTGCCTCAAGAAAGCATTACTGGATGCTTCAAATGAGCGAGTGAGTTTGATACGTTTGTTGTTTTTGGACAGCATGAGAGAGGTTTTCTCGATCTCCCAAAAACTGGGGACGTTTCCTCGGATTACGACATAAGAGAAACTGTATCTTTCCGAAAAAACAATGACCTCATTTTCCACGTAGTTAGGGACCTCGCCTTCATCGTCGCATCCCAGCTCGCCAAAAAGCGGGCCGGTCTTCTTACACGATTGCTTTGAAATCAAAGTTAGAAGTGCATTTTCATTCTCTTCCAACTTCACGTTTACGGACTTGGCGTACCCTCTAGTGACGACAGTCAAGAAGCCAGTGCTATCGAGCTTCAGTCTTTCGAATGGGTTGAGCACAGCGCGCATCTCCACGAGGTCACGGATCATGTACTTATTCCATGCGAACCGGCGGAAATACGGGTCATCAGAGGTGGCTGAGTGTCTAGGAGCATCAAGGTATCCTCTCTCCTGGAGAGTGCACGAGATATCAAATTCCTTAGAGAAGTAGAAATGGCCCAGCGAGAGAATTCGCCTCACAGATGCCGCAGGGTACCCATTGAGAGAACCCTCGGATTCTTCTGCATTCACCGACACAAGATCCTCGTCATTGGTGCTGATCCACGAGTCAAAACGGTCGTTATTGAGACAGTAGAACGCCACATCATCGATCATATGGATGCTTTCGTTCAATTGCGGCGAGGCAACTTTAGTGGCTTTGGTGACGAACCCCAAGTGGATGAATCCTTTGACATTTAATAGCCCCAAGAACCCATGGAGCAGGTGATTGGAACGCGCCTTACGAGGGGTGATATCGGAGAATTTCGAAAGGTCGAGAGTGTCTGCACGCAAAAATTCCACCAAAACCTTGTTGTTGGCGTCTTTTTTGTCGGTATGCTTGGGCCGATCGTGGTGAATATGCCCATGTCTATGGGACAGTTCTGCGGCCTTATAATCGGGCGACGGATGGCGTATGATGAGTGCATAAGACGAGTCGATGACGACGAAAGTCCGGGGATTTTCATTAAGAAAGAGTCTCATGTGTGGCTAAGTTGGAAAAAACCAGAGAGGACAAAAAAATCGCAAACTCCGTGAACTCTAAAAATACCAATTCTCACTGTTGACTACCGTATACGGGTCCTGGTTTACTGGGGCACCATACACCACGCAGGCAGGTGGCCCCAGGCAGCACCAGGCAGCACCAGGCAGGTCGCACTCCAGCACACGGCCCAGGGCCTGGCGCGGCGCGGCGCGGCGCGGCCACGGGTCTTTTTCCCTATTTCGCCTGCTCTGGTGGCTGCGAAATACGTACGGACAGTCACTGGGGCCACTGGGCTAAGGGCCACTGGGCTAAGTGCAAAGGGGCTAAGGATATGTTAGTGGGAGATCATAGAAAAAGAAAAACAGAGTTAGGGGGTGAAATAACTCTATGACTTATAATTTTTTGACTTGACATATGACTTTTGACTTACATTTGGCGTTTGACGTTTGACGTTTAACGTTTGAAGAAATTAAAAATCATTCGAGACTTGGTAAATTTGTCTTCTCGGTGGTGAATACAATGCACCTATAGAAGTGGGTGTGATACGTGTGTGTGGGTTTAGCACTTGGGGTGTTTGGGTGCTATTCCTATGAAAAGTAGAGGAGTGGCCGTGTGTTGGGGAACTCGTGGAAATCTCATGGAATGGAAGGTGGTCTTTTTTTAAATGAAATTTGATTCAATTGAGTATACAACATAAGGCAAACTAAATGGTTTGTTGTTCTACTTTTTTTCAAGTTTGGTGAAAAAAACACTTGGTGGTCACTTTACGGTGGAACCGACCTCGTTATAGTGGTACAGCATGGAGTGCAATACACTGGTGTTATCTTTTTATCGTATTATAGCACAAGGCCCCCAAAGCTAAAGGATCTCTCTCTAATATGCCTTTCTAGTCTTAGAGTTCTTCTCAACTGGGTGGTAGTTCTTAGGCAACCAGTTGGATCCCGAAGCAGAGCCAGTAGACTTGTCGGAGCTGACTTTCTTGTCAGTTGGAGCAGTGCCGTTGAAGTATTTCTCAAGAGAAGTACCGTAAAAGTAGTACACCACCGATCCAATAATACCAGCAAAGAGAAGTTCCAAGAAGATCAATTGAGGATTGAAAATGGACACCGGAGGCTCAATCAATTGAACCACACGACCGTTTGCAGCAATACCCTTCAACACGTCATTGAAGGCGACATAAACAACTGGGGCCAAAATATAATCACCAGGGAGGAAATCCATGTTGATCTTTTGGCCCATCTTACCCGAGGACTGTGGCTGGATCACCAATGGCTCCACGGAATTGGCAGTCATGTTGACCACCATTTCACCGGTTGAAGGATCCAAGAAGGATCCTCCCAAACCAACAACTGTCACCACGCTGTCTTCTTCGTTGAAGAGTTCATATTGCAAGGTAATTGTCTTGCCAAAAAAGATCTCCACGGGCTCATTAGCAGGCGCTTCGGGCTGCTCCTGGATATAATAGTCAAGCAGGTAGTTTTTCAACTCCTCCTCTTCACCAGGTGGGTCAATTGGCGACTGGCCGAAGTCGGAATCCTCGGCCAAAACTTTAGCAACTGCCGTGAAGGCTCCAAGCAACCAAAGAGAAAGTTTCATATTGCTAATTAGTCTGAACTGATGTATAGCTATGCACAAGTTACTAAAAGTTGGGGTGTTGTTTTTGGGAGCATTCACTGACGTGTCCTCGAACATTGGTATGTCACGTGACTGTGTCGTGTTAGCGCCACGCTTGCGGTCAACATTGTGCGTGGCTCGATAATACAAGGGGTTGAAAAAAAAAAAAAAAATTAAAAAAAAAACGGGATTTACTCGGCATTTATATGATTCTGTGTGATCAGATGTGGTTTGAAGGCGTTTGATCCTGAAACAATGGTATTGTCTGAAATGGCTGTGTTTTATGAGCGGTTCAAAAGTCCAAAAAAAAAAAATTAAGTCCTATTGTTCTCTTGCTGCGCGTGTCAGTTCCACAAGGCATAAAGTTTTGAACCATGAAGCAGCAAATATCGATACGAGACACTGGACGGCGATATTTGACCAGTTTCGGTGAATTCACCAGCTTATGAAAATAAAAATGGATACGATCAATTTCTTTCTTTTTCTTTTTCTTTAACTTTTACTTTTACTTTTTCTTTTACTTTTACTTTTTCTTTAACTTTTACTTTTACTTTTACTTTTACTTTTACTTTTACTTTTACTTTTACTTTAACTTTAACTTTTACTTTTACTTGAAATTGTATGCTGTTTCTTATCCTCTCGGTTTGTTATAGACATTTGTTGAGCTCTCCAGACATGCCTTGGGTGCGCACTGTTGAAACTGCCCAGATCGTCCAATAGAGAAATCAACAAAATAAGAAAGAAAACTGATGGACAGTGCTAATTTGGAAAAACACTAGCAGAATCAATTTCAGTCCAAAAGATCTGACATCAAGGAAGTAATCTGGGTAACTCTTATCTTGCTGACTAGATTGAACAAGGTTTTGTTGTAGCGTATTAGTGGGCACGGAATTAATGTGAATGACAAATTAGCCACTTCTAACAAGTTGGATGTGGGTGAACTCACACTTACAACGGTAAAACCCAAGATTTAAAGCTTCTTGAAGTTGGGCACCTATATTACTAAACATTCAGAATCTCGATAATCCAAGTACGGAGGCCAGAAATTAAATTGCCTCCTTTTGAATATCACTGTGTGAAAACAGGGGCACTGCACGCACAACTTGACATTGATATATTATTTATCACTCGATATGTTCACATAATAGTTCTAGCTTCTTGGATTGCTTTATAGGTACTTTCATCTTGAAGCTATGCTCTTGTAAATATGTTATCTGTTTCTCGGATTCGTTTATACCAGACTATTCTTGTGTCCACCCCAACCATGTCCTCCTCATGACTGGGGCTATTTTCCACGCAGTGCGATTGGTGCCGAAAACACTTTCCTCCTGACAGTAAGGACAATATTGGTCGACAGACACATATCCATCCAAGCAGTCACCCCGTGTCCGGGAAAGAAGCTGAATTTGTTCTCCACCAACTGCTTGTCCGGGTGTACGGGTGCGCACCACGCTAAGAAGCTCGTTTTCTCACGAGATACTCCTTCTCAAGCTAGGCCTTCACAAGCACTGCGAAAACGTAAAATCTGCAAAAAAAAAGTCACGTCTCACGAGTTTCGACCACTGGTGCTACTGCCAACTCCACATCTCGTAGTAGATCAGCATAAAAAAACTCAAAACAATGTTTGAGCCCCGGCCTCCAAGACCCGGACGGCCTAAGTTCCGGCTCCGGAGACCACTACATATGCACAACGCGGGTCTGGGAATGCCGAAATTCTCTCTTCGACAAAGCATTAACCTTGTACGGAGCCCGGAACTGAAGATGTTTTTCCGACTTGTGAAAAGCCCGGGACACGTCTTGTTTCTTGCCACCAACGTGGCGGTTTTGGTGCACTTGAAACTCCTCAGCACCATGAAGAAAAAGCACCGCATAGACCATCTCGCGCTGCAGGCAGCAGAACTCGAAGATTACGAAAATGTCATCTCTGATCTAGATCTGAAACTCGAGGGTGTTCAGAACCGTATTAGGGAGCTCAAGGCACGCAATTCTGCCAAAATGGCTCAATATCTGATCGACCGGGACCCTTCTGAACCCAGGCGAGGGTTGCCGAAGAAACTCAAGGGGATGATCCGGCAAAAAGCCTTGGCAGACCAAGAATCTCTCGCCCTTCAATTCGCCAAGTCAAGGGCTTCTATTGCTGCTGCGGCTCCTGTCCCTGGAAATATAGCTAAACTCTTTGCTTCCCTGTTTGTGCAGCCACCCCACAAAAACTCACAAGACGAACCCCAAGCCCCCACAAAAACTCAAAGGGACACTTTTCAAGAGTCATATGAAGTGAACCCACTGACACGAACTTACTCTGCTCCCATCCAAAACTCCTTGGAACTGCTTTCCCACCTGCTTATAACCAGCAGTCTCATTGAGTTGAATCTTCGGCATGCTCTATTTGACAAAACTTTAGAGAAATATTACCCCACTTCAGGCAGTCTATGTCGGCAAAAGCTTTTTGAAAACATGCGTGACGACGAAGACAAAATGGAGTTGCTTTCGGAGATGTCTGTCCTTCGCAAGTACTATATACGTTCCAGATCTTTCCCAAAACAGCTCCATCCACAGAAAATCCAAACACTATTCGACCATTTGCCGCGCTCTGATCATTTTGGAAGCAAAGAACTGAGCCGGTATGACATGTACATAAACAAATCGGGGCGTTGGCGCAACTACGAACACTCTGATACAGTGAAAGAGGTACTGGCTGTACGGGGCCCGGTATTTCAAACCAACTCCCTCAACAACGATGACTACTTTGCTAAATTCCACGAACTCTTTTTAGCATACAAAACTAACAGGCATCCACTAAAACATATAAACCTAGTGTTGGAAATTGCAAAGATTCTTGTGCGTGATGGCAAATGCATCCCTTCCAACGCAATTTTCAGAGACCTTCTTGAAAAATTTGGCGAAGTGGGGTTGAACAACTACCAAACCTTGGTTTATGATCTTCTCCCGCCTTTTCATCACCGTAAAACTGCATGGGCAGACGGTGTAGCATCAAACGGCTTTGCCGAAAAGAAAATGTTGCATTTCCAAAGTCTTATTGAGGAAGATCCCAAGCTTTTGGGGGGCCTAATAGAATATAATAGGGAAAGAGGCAACATATCACTCATCAAAAAGCTTTTTACGTTTCTTGAACCAGTGAATAATATGCGCGCATCACACCAAACCATCCTACCTCGATTTATGACTAAACACTTTCGCTCTTCTATGAAAGATTCACATGGAATACCCGAAAAGCCCATTCTTTTTGAGAAAAACACCATAGAGCTTGCCATTAAAGCTTGTGTCGACTTGAAAGAATACAAGCCTTTAGACCAATTGTTGACCAAGCTTGTGTTCAATCTGATCGAGACTCCAGCTGGACTAAGAATATTCAGTGGGTCTGATTGTGGGTCTGAGAAAATACTTATCAATAATTTCCCCACAGATGAAGTAGTCAACAAGCTCTTCAATGAAAATATCCTTTGTATGCTCGGAAATGCCTACGTTCTAAGCGAAGATTTACAGAGATGTGAGTGGATCGCCCCACTAATCCAAAATCACATCACAAAAACAGGCAGCAGAAAACTTAAAAGGCTCTACAGTCTGATTCGACATGTACTTGAACCCATGCAGAATATGGAACATGCACAGACAGTGCGGGGCCAGGTCACTCATAAAACCTTAGAGCATTCGGTTGGCAAGCTCGAAAAACCAGCATTTGAAGAACGCCTGACTCACAGTCAGATAGCTTCTTTGACAACTTAAAATAATAGGACCTATTGTCGGGCTTAAACATTAACTAGCATCCACAGAATTTTCAGTTGTTCCAGGTTGACAAGACGTGGTATCTGCAGGATGGCCGTATTTTTTTTTTTTAGATGAGCGAGGCTCATCTGATAATTCGCTTCATCTGAACAAAGAAGAGTTTCATTGGAATACACGAACAATCCTCAATAAAGCAAAGAACCATGAAATTTCTAACTTCTAACTTCGTCAAGTGTGCCATCAAAACGTGTGACTCTTCGACTGAGTCTTTTCCTCTACAATTTTCTGAATGCCAGCTTGTTCAAGAAGAACAGGAATACAACCCAGACTTCATAGTGCACATGTTGGACAGATTGGACTGGGATGCTGTCTTAAAAGTAGCTGGTGACTTGGGAAATAACTCGCTTCCTCCTGTGAAGCCAGAAAACTTGGATCCAATCATGGAGGATGACCAGGCTGTGTTGAGAGACTTACACAGTTTGCTTGTGGAGACCCAGATCGTGGAGGGAAAAATGACGTGCCGTAACTGTGGCCATGTGTACTTTATCAAGAACTCGATTCCAAACTTCTTGTTGCCTCCTCACTTGTGTTAAACAGCCAGGTGTATCTAAATGGCAGATGTACGGCGTGGGCCCTCTCTCTCGTCAACACCCAAAATTACATTGAGCATTCGTGAGGGAGGGCCTCGCAAGCATGGAACACCCACGTCTTTCCTTTATTTATGGCTACGGCTATATATACATTTCTTTCATTCTTGCATTCTTGATACTTAATACATATTTTTTCAGATCATTTTGGTGTTTCAGCATTGGAATTTCTCTAGGTACTCCCATGGTATACCTAATGTAGTAACTGAAGAACTGTCATTTCTTTTCTGTTTGATTGAAAATACAAATCGGCCCCAATTGACGTTCATCAAATGGCATCAATACAGATTGCATGATATGGTGAAGATGATTAGCAAAGCCCACCGACCTTTGATAATAATTGATGGATCAGCCCAACTTGGTCTTTTTTTTTTCTTTCAACCATAAATGTCATATTTCGAAGTTTTTGCCCTGTTAATCATATCATGTGTGTTGATTACTTGTGGTGTGGTGCAAACGAGCTGGGTCCGAAGAATTAGTGTAACTCATCACGACATGAGTTAGCTCAGGTTTGACTTGTAGATCCAACAAGGTTTGTAAAGAAAATGGAGTTGAAGTATTTGGATTTTTTTTTTGTTGTTGTTTTCAAATATTGTGTATAGCATAGTTTCTCGTTACAAGCACCTTTGGACGGTGAGCCTTGTTAACATTTGTTCAGAAAATCGACAATTACATGCCCGCTCCATCGAACTTTGTAATGTAATGATGCAAATATATAACATGTAACCATAGAAAAAGTATCCAAACCTGGCCATTGGAGTATATGAAGGAAGCAACTATTACTCTTGTTAAAACAAAAGTATTCAGAGGAGATCCTCTCACTTTTGTTATGCGTGTAGAGGAGTAACTTTCTCTTGGGTTTAACAGAATCGCTCTGGGATTATAAACACTCACAGGCTCTTTATAATTCTCTTTTGTTTAATGTCATAGAAAGTGAAAAGAGAGAACGTTTTGATAACATCACCTCTCCCATGTAACATCACCTCTTCTATTATTGGTGAATTGCGTGTTTCTGCACGAGCCAAAGTACTGCTTAAATTGCTAAAGCCTAAATTTATGACCTTCTCTTTTAAAATTTTGGCAAAAGGCTTTATAATTTTCTGCGACACTTCCACCAAAACATTTTTCAACAATATATCCTCTCAAATATCCATCTTTCTTCAATTAACCTTTAATGTGATTTTCAACCTAACCATTTTTCCACAGCACATGTGCAAAAATATAATTCCAAATGACGATATGTATATAACACGTTTTTAATAAAAGTAACGGTAAAAAACACACTATTTTCCAATAACCCCTCCGAAAAAAATTATATTTAATGAAATAAAATCCTTAGTATTTCTAAACACTCTACAAAAGAAAAATGACAATAACTGCCAAATATTTCAATAATTATAAAAATCATCAGCTCAAGGTTCCGAAATGAACTCACGTTTCTACTAATCAGCCACCCGTGCACCAATCACCGCGAAACGTTCGGAGATTTACACCCTCGACTCCCAACCCGTCATATCTGTAGATTACGAGTGGACACGATAACCCTGAAAATTGCGTAAACACTCGTGGATTCAACAGACCCCCCCTCCAATTTCATCTCTGTTTTTTCCCTGATTATTTAAAATGTCCGGTGCTGGTAACAGGGAGCAAGTCTTCCCCACGCGGATGACATTGGGTGTAATGAAAACCAAGTTGAAAGGTGCACAACAGGGCCATTCTTTATTGAAGAGAAAGTCCGAGGCATTGACCAAAAGATTCAGAGATATCACACAGAGAATCGACGATGCCAAGCGGAAAATGGGCCGGGTCATGCAAACGGCCGCATTCTCCTTGGCCGAAGTGCAATACGCTACAGGAGATAATATTTCATACCAGGTGATTGAAAGTGTTCAAAAGGCCAGATTCCAGGTCAAGGCTAAGCAAGAAAACGTTTCGGGTGTGTACTTGCCCGCTTTTGAAAGCCATGTGAACGAGGATATCAACGACTTCAAGATGACTGGTTTGGGTAGAGGTGGTCAGCAGGTGCAGAAGGCGAAGATGGTTTATACTAAAGCAGTGGAAACCTTGGTGGAACTTGCATCCTTGCAGACGGCGTTCATTATCTTGGATGAAGTCATCAAGGTCACCAACAGAAGAGTCAATGCCATCGAGCACGTTATTATCCCAAGAACAGAGAACACCATCAGTTACATTAACTCTGAGTTGGACGAATTGGACAGAGAGGAATTCTACAGATTAAAGAAGGTCCAGGAGAAGAAACAAGTTGCTGTTGCAGCTGAGGAGGCCGAAGAATTGGCTAAGCGTGCTAAGGCAGAGGGTGCGGCTGATGTTGACGAAGATGTCGACGCCGAAGATGCCGATGAAGATGATGCTGAAGATGACGAGTCTGCCACACCTGCACCGGAAGAGACAGAAGAAGTGGTCAAGAAACCAGAAGACAAGGCCGCTGCTCCTGCTACTGGCGGCAAGAAGAAGAAGAACAAGAAGAAGAAGAAGAAGGCTGCTAACGCCCCACCAACCGAGGCCCAAATTGTTGAAGACGTTAGCAAGTTGGCTGTTGGTGACGGTGATGTTTTGCAAGACAAAGAAGAGGACGTGATCTTTTAAAATAGAAGAGAAATACAAAAGGCAAAAATCAAAGGATGATTCCCTCCTTAATTGACCTGGTATCACCGCAGTTTTGTCTTCTTTTTCATGTTTGTTTGCGTGGAATCGTTTACTTCTTCATTCATTTTCTGCTAGGAACATTTAGACGACTTGAACTTTTTTTCGAGTCATTTCAATTTAACAATATCAATCGACTGAAATCTTGTAGGCTTTAACTATTCACCTGGGGTAGAGCTGAGGTGATAACTATAGAATAGGTGGCTTTTTTAATGGGTTCAAAAAGCTTTCGACCCCTTTGCAAAAGAAAGTGAACATAAAACAACTCGAATCCCTTCAGTATTCTTCGCCCCAGATTTTTTTCAAAGGGGTTAATTTTATAAAGGAACAAACTGATTGGAATTAGGATGATGGTTCTCGCTTCAATCCCAGATGCGAGAAGAAGGAGAGAAAGATTCAAAAGAGTTGCACTTCTCTATTTAAATGAAATTCGGTGGTTGGTTTCCAAAAACGAAACAAATATATAAACCAAACTTCCTGTTACGTGCTTACTACTACTTTCAAAAGGTAAAAGTTCATAGAACTCGAGAACAGCAATCATCAAGCAAACAATAAATGAAGGAGACTCTGTCTAAACGGTTAGCAGTTCATTAACACTGGAAGCGAATCGAGGACGTCAATTTTTAAAGGATCACAAGCTTGATACATTTGATTGAGGGACTGTCTTGCTGGTATAATGCACCAATGCACACAACTAGAAAAGCCTTGGGGTCACTCCCAATGAAAGACCTTGAGTGTGATTCTTGGGTCACACCAATCGTCATACACCTGATCTGAAGTTGTGAACTTGTTACAGGTTTTTTCTATAGCTTCTATAGTTTTTTATAGTTGGGAAGTACTGGTAACTTCTCAATTACAGCCTTTTTTTTTTTAAAGAAACAAATCGCCTGTAATGAGATGCTTCTTTTTTTTTAAAAAAAACCAGTTTGGTGTTGATTTTCTCGTTCTTCTCTTGAGTAGAATTCCACACTTTTAGACTATGACCAGAGTTGATACTTACTTTTAATGTGTCAAGGGTTCAATGCTTCTTGAAAAACGAACTTTTCTTTTTCATCATTCACACCCGTTGTCAACTTAGGAACCTACTTACCAATAGTTTTGCATCTTAAAACAAAACAAAAAAAGAAAAGATTAAGCACCGAATGCACAACGGTTAAGCCAGAAACTTGATAGTTTTAGCTAAATTCTCATATTGACCGGAATGTTTTGGTGCAAAGCACTTTTCAAAGCTAAGAATTTTTTTTTTTTTTTAAAGAAACAAATCGTTTATAGAAAAAACTATATAAATATAGAAAAAAACCTACAATTTGACACGAAAATTTTCCATTCGAGAACACCCAAGTTTTGTCTTTAATTTTCGCCGACCTAAACGAGTCAAAAATTTAATTGTCACGAATCGGGCGTGTGGTCTAGTGGTATGATTCTCGCTTTGGGTTGAAGTTCGGGTACGGACTTGAACAAATATGCGAGAGGCCCTGGGTTCAATTCCCAGTATGCCCCCTTCTTTTTTATTTTTTTTCCAAAATTTTCCGAGCAACAAAAAAAGACTCCACTACAAAAACGATCATGGAAGTAAATTTTAAGCCTTTACATAGTTCTTCCAATCCTGATAACAACTTCCAGAACAGATACTAACTTCCCCAGTGCGTTGCGTTTTCAACACACGACCCTAGTCTCGGGCCGTTCGTCCGGCTTAGTAGTGCACTTTTTCCGTTGACTGCGGCTGTCGGTCCTGCTTCCCCCCACAGAAGGCACACCTGTATACACACCCGCTAGGCAAAAATGACAGTGTTGAAGAACGGAGATAGAACGGAGATAGACAGCAATTTTCAGCGCAATTTTCAGCGCAATTCAAACGCCACTGACCGCAACCTAGTAAAGAAACGACAACCTGCAAGTGATATACTGATGTGCTTTCCGGGTATCTTCTGGTAGATGTTCAGAAGGAACTGCCGCTCATTTGTTGTTTTCTTTTTTTCTTGCAAGAACGTTACTTTTTAGTCGTCTGACTATCACCTTTATTTGCTTGGGCGTTTGTTTCTGGTTACACTTTCTCTTTTGTTTCACGTCAAAAACGGGCGTTTGACTGTATGCCCCCGACCGGGTTTCGCAGCCGCTAGACCCGGGGCAAGTCGGCATGACTCGCGCAGGTGCCCCCACTCGCCAGCAAATAGGATCGCGCGAAATTACCCATTACTGAACTTGTACCCCATACATAAGAGGCCGCACCACCACCATCACCACTCGTACTCGCAGCCGAGGGAAGTTTTTTTTTTTTGACTGATCCTTTACATTGCTCCTTCTATTTTTTTTTTCTAAACAAAAGAAAAAACTCATATTTCAGTTTCTCTAGACAGTTTGTAAACATCAATCATGTTGCGGACTTTTAGAAATTTTTCCACCTCGAGTGTGGCTAGACAGGTGATCGGATCTGCCAAGGGTGAAACCGTCAATGCCACTAAATACTTGGGTCAGAAGTACCATGTCATTGATCACGAATACGACTGTGTGGTTGTTGGTGCCGGAGGTGCTGGTCTTAGAGCAGCTTTCGGTTTGGCAGAGGCCGGTTTCAAGACTGCCTGTATCACCAAGTTGTTTCCTACCAGATCACATACTGTCGCAGCCCAGGGTGGTATCAACGCTGCCCTTGGTAACATGCACAAGGACGACTGGCACTGGCACATGTACGACACTGTGAAGGGTTCGGACTGGTTGGGAGATCAGGACGCCATCCACTACATGACCAAGGAGGCCCCTCAATCCATCTACGAGTTGGAAAACTACGGTGTCCCTTTCAGTAGAAATGACGAGGGTAGAATCTACCAAAGAGCCTTTGGTGGTCAGTCCAAGGAATACGGTAAGGGTGGCCAAGCTTACAGAACTTGTGCTGTGGCTGACAGAACCGGTCACGCTTTGTTGCACTCCTTGTACGGCCAATCCTTGAGACACGACACGCATTTCTTCATCGAATTTTTCGCCACAGACTTAATGATGCAAGACGGCGAGTGCGTGGGTGTCGTCGCATACAACCAAGAAGACGGTACCTTGCACAGATTCAGAGCCCACAAGACGGTCCTCGCCACTGGTGGCTACGGTAGAGCTTATTTCTCTTGTACTTCTGCTCACACCTGTACCGGTGATGGATTCGCCATGGTCTCAAGAGCTGGTTTGCCATTGGAGGACTTGGAGTTTGTCCAGTTCCATCCTTCCGGTATCTACGGCTCTGGCTGTTTGATTACTGAGGGTGCCAGAGGTGAAGGTGGTTACTTGCTTAACTCCGAGGGTGAGCGTTTTATGGAACGTTACGCTCCATCCGCCAAGGATTTGGCTTCTAGAGATGTTGTTTCCAGAGCCATCACCATGGAAATCAACGAGGGAAGAGGTGTTGGTCCTCTCAAGGACCACATGCATTTGCAATTGTCTCACATTCCAGCTTCTGTCTTGAAGGAAAGATTGCCTGGTATCTCTGAAACAGCCCACATTTTCGCCGGTGTCGATGTCACCAAAGAGCCTATCCCAATTTTGCCAACTGTCCACTACAATATGGGTGGTGTTCCAACTAAATGGAATGGTGAAGTCATCAAGAAGAATGAAAAGGGCGAGGATGAGGTTGTTCCAGGTTTGTTGGCATGTGGTGAAGTCGCTTGTGCATCCGTTCACGGTGCTAACAGATTGGGTGCTAACTCCTTGTTGGACTTGGTTGTCTTCGGAAGAGCTGTCTCGCACACCATCAGAGACTCTTTGACCCCAGGTACCCCATTGAAGCCTGTTTCCAAGGACCTTGGTTTGGAATCTATTGCCAATCTCGACAAGGCTAGAAATGCAAACGGAACAAAGACGACGGCTCAAATTAGAGCTGAGATGCAAGGTACCATGCAAAAGGGCTGTGCTGTTTTCAGAAGACAAGATACTTTGGATGAGTGTGTTAAGCATATTAACGAGGTTGACAAGACCTTTGCTGATGTCAAGACTACCGACAGATCCATGATTTGGAACTCCGACTTGGTTGAGACCTTAGAATTGCAAAACTTGTTGACTTGTGCCACTCAAACCGCTGCTTCCGCTGCTGCCAGAAAGGAGTCTAGAGGTGCCCATGCTAGAGATGACTACCAAGAGAGAGATGATGTTAACTGGATGAAGCACACTTTGTCTTACCAAAAGGAGTTTGGTGCGCCAGTTACTTTGGACTACAGAGATGTTATTTCCACGACCTTGGACGTGAACGACTGTAAGCCAGTTCCACCAGCAAAGCGTGTGTACTAAGCATAGAAATGCTTTGGATGCAGATAATGTCATCTTAATTTAGGGCAGGATTCAATGCCTTGTACTTTTGTGTGATTATGGCGTGTGTGTGCTTAAGCCTACTTATTGAACTAGGCGGACCGACGTTAACATGATGGAAACAAAAAAATAGAATCATGAAATGCATGTATTTATTCCGTAATAAGAGCGAAAGTGAACTTTATGTGTTCTGTACGTATCAAATAAATCGCTTAAAGAAAGTCAAAGGGGTCGTCCGAATTTTGGGTAGCTTTTGCCGGCGCTGGACCAGCTCCGGTCGAGTTGGGCGTCAAAATACTGTCTGTAGAAAATCCAGGGGGAAGCTTACCTTGGCTGGGGCCAGCCGAGGAAGCCATAGGCGCCCAGCTTGGTCCCTGGTTCACCTGGGTATTTTGTGGTCTCAAGATGTTGGAGTTAATATGTGTAGGAACAGATTTAAGGGAAGTTTCCGCAGAAGACCAGTCGAGAGTTGTAGACTGATTTGGCGTCAGGTAAGGGCTATTAGAATTCGGCACATCAGATGTTGTTTCACTGGGACCCCAAGATTCCAGACTCAACCTTAAATTTGAAACAAGGCCATCAGTTCGGGAGTTGGATGATGTGCTTGTTGCTCCAAATTTCAAGCCTGGGGTTCTGCTTGATGACCCCAGGTTCAAAGGTCTAGCATCAGGTTTAGCTTGGGTATTAACAGTGCGAACCTCGGGTACGGGACTTGCAGAAGTTGGTTTAAGTACTGGGGCCCTGATGGTCGGTTCTTCCATCTTCTGACGTACCAGGGCACTGTTGATCAAAGTGGCGAAGTTTTCCTTCGAAGGATCACGGGGTGTATCGCTCAATGTCTCTAACTTCTCCAAGACAATGACTTCTTGTATTTTTCCTAAAGAGCTCATCATATTTTGGAACTCGCCTTTACTGCAATCCCCGCAGCCAAAGATTAATCTGAGACATTGTCCAAGAACTTTCTCGACCAAAACCTCCAACTCAAGTACAATGTGGTGGCTTGTAGAGAGACGGACGAAGAAATCGATAACCGCACTGACGATCCTTTTATCGCGGCTCTTCAAGTTTTCGAGCACTGGGAGAAGTTGGTCGCTGACTATGACCTTGTCGATGATTTTCTTCTCGATCAACATGTCAAATGTCTTGATGGTTTGGATCTTGGTCGAAAGAATCGTGGTAGTCTTGAACACCTGACAAATAAGGGGGAAAAGAGTATTTTTGACGTAAGGAAAATCAAACAATTCAACCACTAACGAGAGGTTACTCAAGTAGGTATCCTGGAGTTGTATTTGGTCGGCCTGTTGATCGACTTCGTTGTTCGATGCCGTGACACAAAGGCTTGCCACTTCTTTCATCAATTCGACAATTTGCTTTTGTGTGAGCTTCTTGAGAAGAAGATTGGTGTTAGAGATGACAGCAAGACGAATTTTTACCGAGATTGGAAATAATCTGTGGAAGGGGCTATCAGCCTTTTTAGTTTTCGAAGTAGTGCTGAGAAGCTCGTCATAGATTCTATCCTGAAAGGAAAGATTAGAAAGCAGTCCACCGATTGCAAAGATAAGCAAGAGTGATTTACTGAGCCAAGCATCAAGCTCATAGTCGAGTTTTTTCGCCTGCAAGAACCCGAGTTCCGCCTTAATGGAGTTTATTAGGAGCGGAAGCAACTTGGAGTTTCGGAAGGTGTCGGGTAATTGCGGTAGCAAGTCGCCATGTCCAAGAAGTCCGTCGAGGAAGACGATTTTTTCCTTGACAGTTTTCGTGGGAAACTCGTCAACAAACCACATCATTTTAATGAGACTTCCATCGAAGAAATCGGAGTCTATGAACTGGTCGACCGAGATCCGGTCGTCTGGGTAGCGCGCAAGAAGCTGAGTCATGATAGCCCAGAGCGACTCTGGCACCTCCTTGAACATGTACTTGAGTTCTGCTGGTCTGCGGTTATAGAACCGCTGTTCAAATTTGCGGAACTCAGATTTAAATTCCGTCACGCTGTTATCCTCAAAGCAGTTGATCATACAGTCGGCGTTGTTATATAAGTAGTATATCAACATTCCCAAGGACCACATGTCGTTGGCGGTACTTAGACGAAGGCCAGGGGCATCTGTGATTAGTTCTGGCGCAGTGAAGTTGAGGTTATGGTTGGCGAATTCCACCACTGAAGAGCTGTTCATGATATAGAAGTTCTCGCGGTCCAGCGGGGTCATGTCATTCAAGTTCTGCAAAAACTTGAACCCGGCCAACTTCCAATCTCCCTGTGTATTAACGAAAACCGATGATGGTTGTAGATTCATGTGGATAATAGAGCAATGCGTGTGCAAAAATTGGAGACCTTTGCTCAACTCCAAAAGCCCTTTCTGTACGCTGAGCAGCGTCTCTTTGGATAAGTCCAACGTGGACAAATTGGCCACAATCGGCTCGCTTACGAAAAGAAACTTCAGTTTGGTTTCTTCCATCGCCTCCAACACAGTTAAAATCTGGGGGTGCTTCAACTTGGTGAGGTTGGAAATCTCCGAACGAATCTGCTCGTAATACTCAAACACGATTTGTTTCGGGTTCCGGGTGTTCGCAGTCTGGTTGCAAAGACGATTGACCTGGGATTCAAACTTTGGCTTGTCGAAAATAAATACCGACACCATTTTGCCTGTCTGCTTATGTTTAGCAGGATAGATAGCCCATAGGTCCGTGTTGAACGCAGCATTATCCGAGACATTATACGAGCCGCGGATACCTGATTTGAACACAGATTTGAACATAGTTTATGAGCGTTTTTGCTATTTCTTTGCGCGTGTTAGTTTGTGCTGTTGGTGTGTTTATCTGATTCGGTTCAGTAGATGCTTGTTTATGTAAGACTGTAGGCTCGTAGGCTCGTAGGCCCGCAGGCCCCCAGCCTCATAGGGCCGAATGCTTTTGGGTCATGAGGGTCCCTGTGCAGAGCGCTGGACAGTGCGTTTAGTATGGGCCGCGAACCGAGCCGAGCCAACGCCAGTAATATGAAATATCTCCGTGCTACCTGCAAGAACTGGTATTATACTACGACAGTGGATACATTATTTCGAAGGAGGCGAATAAGAGAACAAAGGTAACTGCTTTATTAGGATGGCGCGTAAATGAGTTGTGTGTTGTGACATAATTTAATTGGGGAACACATCGAAGGTGTAATTCAAGGCTATTGCGAAGCAGCCTATTGCGACGCAGCCTAATAGTACGAGGTAGCATTATGAGAAGGTGGATAAACCAACGATTACTTGACTAAGACTTTCTTTTTACTTGTGTTTGCATCAGATATGTTAGTGTTTTTTTACCGAGATTAAAATATATATTGCAATACCTATTATAAGCAAAGAAAATGCATGGTTTCTAAGGCCATGTGATACTTCTGTTAATTATCATTGCTCATGATATGGTGGCATTCTTGTTGGGTGGGTAAATCGCAGGGTTATTCTTGGTTCTTTCTGTGTTGGAAGTGATAAAGAACGAAGAGAGGACCAGAATTCCCTAATTTTGCTACATCCATTTCACCCGCTTTAAAGTAAATTAGGGGAAATTCCATTATAATTGCGCAGCCCATACCTGGTCACTTTACCGGGGCTGATACCGAAGCACTTAAGAGTTTCGCAGCCAGAGAAGCCAAGGTGTTATTTACATTCTTGCGTTACTAAGGACATATCAAACATACAAGTTTCCAAACTTGGTGCCACTTTTATGGTACCCATGTACTCAATCACACATGGTGTAAGTCAAAGCTGGAGCCTCTTGCCAATAATAGTTATTCATAAAGCTTGTGACAACAAGTGAGTTTCTGTTCCATCTACAACAATATTTGTTCAGATAGTGATGTAAAAGCGGGCCCTACTTTTTGACCCTCGCACCACTTATTGTCCAAGTTGTTACGCGCAGAGCTATCAGAAACGTTATATCAGCACTAAAGTACCAGGAGTATCACTAGGCCAAAATCAAGAACCACTCTTTTGTTGTTATCCTTCACTTCACCATTGAATCTTTTCAGTGTTGCATACATCTTACGAAGAGGCCTCCTAACAATATTAGAGTAGTTACTACGAATCAAACATCGCGAACGTCAGCCGGTTCTCTCTGTTCAAAAATAAAGGATAACATTGGTCTTGATCTGGGTGTGAGACTCTCTCCCACTTCCTAAGAACTTCTTATTGGGTGAAAAGTGTGTGGCCACCTAAATACATCAACATGAGCCCAATATGAACCATCTGTGGTCTATCCATTGTACCAATGCATATTAATCTACCACTCACAAACAAGGAAAAGACTCTTGTTAATCCCTAAATCAATCAAGGATCTCAGTTTCCATACCATCAGTACAATCACGCGACGTGTAACAGCTCTCTGCGTGAAATGCAAAACCAACTCTCTCTCTCTCTCTCTCGCTCTCTCTTTGTGGTTTAGACATCTATATTACTCTGGGGATGCCATCGCCAGGACAGCACTAAAGCTCCTCCTCGTCACTTTCAAAGGGATCTAATTCCGGGAAATCACCAACCTCCACCTTATTGGGCCGCACAAAGCTACCGTGACTAGGCCTAGCTTGAAAGAATCTCTGGTCACCAATCAGGCCATCGTTCTTGCCAACAGGCTCGTCGAATTCTATGCCTATCCATGGAGACTTGCCCTCATCCAAAGCAGGAATTTTGCCGACGAATTTGACGTCGCCTCGACGTTCTCCCTCAATATTGATCACACGGCAACGATCCCCTACACTGATGCCTGTGGCCAGAAGTTCATTTTTCTTCTGGACGGCCTGCTGGGCCTTTTCATATTGAGGGTCGTATCTACCCAATTTCTGGTCTTTTTTCCACTGGAGCACGGAATCTTTTCTACGAGCGTACTCCTGTTCAGAAAGCTGGAACCCAGGCTCCGAGCTCTCATCGTATAACTCCGAGAGTTTCGAGTCTGGGTCAGTATCCTCGACGTGGATGCGACTATAGGGAACAATTCCAAACTGCTCGATCAACGTTAAATCCTCATCGCGTCCGGTCAAAACTATGAATTCGTTACTGGATCTGTCAGGGTAATACTGAAGGGCTTGGAATTTGGCTGTGATACCGGTGGTTTGTTCGAGTCTTGTTTTGAGGTAAGCCAAGCTCCAGCCAGGGGAGATCTTTCTCTCTGCGGAAGTCAAGTCCGAGGTAAAGAACACAGGGAAGTCCATTTTTTTTTATTTGAATTTAACTGGTGTACCAATAACTTTAGGAATATAATATGACAAATTCCTCGACTCCTTGAAACCTCGTCCCTTGCTTACCCAGATATATGTGTCTAAAGATGTTTTGTCGAAATAGGATTTGGGTTCTTTTGGCTGCTGGGTGCAAGTTTCGCACTGTTAGTCTGGGCTCTGTTCGAGACAGGTACTGTGGAGGGCCATTGAAGAATTGGAAGACGTGGTTATAGTCAGGGATAAACCAGTGAGTGGGGAAATTTCACGGGTGATATTGTTCATTTGATATTGTTCAGTTAATATTTTTCAGTTAGCTTGAAGTATTATAAGAGATTCTTTTTTGCATTTTTTATATCTGTATTTCTGTATTTTTTTTTCTTTCAACTGTTTGTATTGTAAGATAATTTGAAACATGGTCCTTCTTCGGCAGCGTCCCATACGCGTCAACCCACAGAAGTCGTTCGATACACATTTAGAAAAAGTTTGGAGGTAGTCAGACGGCTGTTGGCTACCTCTAAACAATTCTTCAAAACCACGTTGCCTCTTACCTGCTATCGACCCTCGGTTCCGCAGGGCATACATGTTTTGCAGACCCAAGCAAATACACCAGGTCATTTCCATGATGGGAAAATATTCTATGAACCAAGTAGCGCACAAGCATTGAATATTTCTCTCTGTCATGATGAAGTTTCCAGATTTCCAAAGAAACATTGTGTCTATGCGCGAGACCTGAGAAGTCCTTATGGAACCTTCACTCAAACCTATGCTTAAAGTGTGGATGCGAACACCACTCGAGTTACTGCAGCACCGCATTACATCCGTCCCAACACGAGATCCTAATGGTCAGTAGTTGAAAGAATTTTATTTTAAAATTTTGAAATTATGAAGATTTTTAAAGATATAGTCCATTTTACTTAGATGCTCCCCCCATTAATTTTCCTGGGGGTTAGGAACGAAACGTCATCGCTATGCGTTGAAGGCATTCAAACTACCATTCTTCCGAATACATTTCACAAGCTTTTAACCCACAATCACAATCAAAGACTCCTTTTCAACCTTCAATTTTCCAATACCCCTCAAGAAAAGTCACACCTTCTACAATTTGTGTTGTCCTTTTACTGCAGCCGTTTCTTGCAGAGTCAGTACCATACGGAATCCATTATAACGGGGTAATGCTTTACTGGAAAAGTGCGCGAAACCTCTCCAACCTCGCCATGTCTGACAGAGGAAAAACGACATGGACATTGATAATCTCAGGACATTGATCATCTCAGGACCTCAGATTCCTTAAAAACAAGCCCAAAATAAAAATGGAGCACGTATGTTACCTTGATTTTTGTATCAAAGCACCCGATTAATTTGTTCACTCATCCGAACCAGCGGGGATTCTTCACTCTAACTCTATACTAACTGTTTCCTCAGAGGCCTCGCAATACCCAAAAGAGAAACGACAAAAACTTCGACAGAAGGAACGATAGGAATGATAAGAACGACAGAAATGACAGAAGTGATAGGCGATCTGCTGGTGGCTCTAAGCAAGACAGACCCAAGAGAGAGGCCATTGTGGACTTGCAAAAGTACTATGGCCAAAAGGTGCTGGTGAAGTTTATTGGTGGAAGGTCAGTTGTGGGCGTGTTAAAAGGCTACGATCAGTTGATGAACTTGGTTTTGGAAGAGGTGGTTGAGACTCTTAGAGACCCTGAGGATGATTCCGTTTTGACTGACCACACACGCCTGTTGGGAATGGTCATCGTAAGAGGCCCACAATTATTAACACTTGCTCCTTTGGACGGCACGGAGATGATCGGCAACCCTTTTGCTGTCCCTCAAGAATAGTGGCAAATATGTATAATAATAAACTAAAACAGTAGTGGTGTTAAATTCCCCAAGCTTTGTAGGCAAAAAAATGGTCAACTCAGAGAATTTCATAATTCACTCCACTGATAAGAGTAGATGCTTTTATTTCACTTACTGACTTTCAAATCACTAACCGAGGATCCCAATTCTACCAGAAACTCCAGATTTATCTTAACGTTGTTCTCTTCTTTTGTGTAGGCTCATTCGAAGTTTCTTGCGCTTCCTGGTTTTCGAACGCGCTTCTTATCGCTACCAGTCCGATTTCGCCAACATCATAAAGATCCACCGATTTTGGCAGAGTAAAACCACAAAGTGAACGAAAAAAAAAGGCAGAAAAGAAAAAAAAAAAGATATCCCTGCAAAATAGAAGCTAGAATTAAGCAAGAAAAAGCCACGCATCCAGAAAGCGGTCATTTCTTTTTATTGTAAAAAGCGATTCCAGCCCTGGCTAATTTCGCTCTGCACCTAACCTATCGATGCCTACATGGCCGCTTTTTCCCATGCACGATACCAAAACCCCACCCTATCTTTTTCGGTCTTTAACAATAGCACAAGAATTGACAATGGCTAGCGAGAACAAAAACGTGATTTTATTGCCTCAAACAAACCAACTCATCGGCTTGTACTCGATTATTAGAGACAGGACCACCAAAAGAGGAGACTTTGTGTTCTATTCCGATAGAATCATCAGACTCTTGGTCGAGGAAGGCTTGAACCAATTGCCTGTAGAGGAGGCCACAATCAAATGCCATGGTGACCAGACTTATAAAGGTGCTCGTTTCTTGGGAAAGATCTGTGGTGTCTCGATTGTGCGTGCTGGTGAGTCCATGGAAATGGGGTTGAGAGACTGCTGTAGATCAGTCAAAATTGGAAAAATCTTGATTCAAAGGGACGAGGAAACCGCGTTACCTAAATTATTTTATGAGAAGTTGCCTGAGGATATCAGTGAAAGATACGTGTTTTTGTTGGATCCAATGTTGGCAACCGGCGGTAGTGCTATGATGGCCGTCGAGGTATTGCTCTCCAGAGGTGTTAAGGCTGACCGCATCCTTTTCTTGAACTTGTTGGCTGCACCTGAAGGTATTCAGGCCTTTCACGAAAAATACCCCGATGTTAAGATCATCACTGGTGGCATTGATGAGAAATTGGATGACGACAAATTCATTGTTCCTGGTTTGGGTGATTTTGGAGACAGATACTACTGTATCTAATTGGGCTGTGACGCATGTTTTTAAATTTGCATGTTTGCAGATTTGGCCTTTTGTTTGTCTGTTTGTATGTCTGTTTTTGTCGAGCTTGAAATTATAAGTTCCCTTAGTATATTCCGTTTATATGAAATCACATGCATTTACGATGAACCACATCGGGATCTTCCTCGTACTCCTTAGACGTGACCCACATCTTCTTAAATGTCGAAAGCCCTGCAAGAATGGACCCACCAATCCATGTGCTGTATTTTCTTTCCGGCGGGGCGTAAATCTTGATCTTCATGCGCGAGTCCTTTGCAGTATTCAAGCGCGAACCCCAGATTGTGCTTGTCAGGATGCTTTGTTGTTTCTTGAGTTCAGAGATCAACCTGTCGCCAAGATTTCTAAGTAGTGTTGTTCCTCCTGATAAAATGATGTTTTGATAGAGTTCCGGCCTTAAATCTAGATCTGTTTTCGAAATTGCTAATGCTGTGAGCTCGTGAATACCAGGAGATTCGCTCCCAATGAGTTGTGGATTAAACAAAATTTCGGGTGCCCTGAATTGTTCCACTCCCAAATTCAAAGTTTGACCGTCTGGAAGCTTATATGAGGTGAAAAGCTCGGAACCCTCGTGACTTATTCCACCGGCTACTCCAGGTGACAAGTAATGGGAGTAAGGTACTCCGTGATACATCTTTTCATCTCTTTGTGGGTCTTTGGACACGTAGCAGCATTTCTCCTTGATTACACGCGCGATGTCCAATTCTGAACTTGATTGTAGAGACACCCCGGACATTCTCCTAATATTAAACGCGAGATTTTCCGTAATATCACGACCAGCAACATCCATTCTCTTAATTGATGGTGGCATGGAAAATCCGTCATAGACAGGAACTATATGTGTGACACCATCTCCACTATCGACTACCACCCCCGTAGTGCGGCCTGACGCGTAAAGAGAAAGAACTGCCTGGATGGAAACATATGCGCACGGGACACTGAAAGTTTCAAACAACACCTGGCACATCTGGTCACGGTTAGCACGTGGGTTTAAAGGTGCCTCGGTTATAAGCAACGGGTGGTCCTCAGGGGCGGCCTTTAAGTGCCGTGAGTAAGTGTAATGCCAAACGCGTTCCATATCATCCCAGTTGGTGACAACACCATGTTCCAAAGGATACGAAAGACGTAGCAAGCCACGATATTTCTGAGCAACGTCCCCAATATAAGTTTGGGTATTGTTGTATTTGAGTGCATTCTCCTCGATGGCAGACAACAGAGACCCAGCCATGATCTTTTGGTATTTGGGGCGCCCTACAAAAGACGGTGCAAAGCTGCGGGGCTTTTCCTCTCCTGCAAACCCTGCCTTGATGTTTCCTGAGCCGTTGTCAATGACAATCGGCTGATTGTAAAGCGAGCCCTCCTCCATGATAAATATATAGAAAAGTATGTGGGATCTGAGTAAAAATTATAAATAAAAGAAAGGAAAAATCGAGTGTTGACGTATATACTAAGCCGTGCTGCACGCAGCTGCGTGTGGCCGGATCTCTGGCCTCACAACGGTGAGAAAAACAGCCGGCCGCAGGACGTTTGCAGCAGACATGGTGGGAACGGGCCAAGGAAAATAAAGGGAGTGCCCGCAAGTCACGCAACCAATGGAAAAGAAACTAGCAGAATATTTAGGATGGGGGAGAAGAAAAGTGTGGGGAGAATTTACAAAAGTGAAAAAAGATCTGGGCGCGCCCCCATATTTATAGTTTTTATTTTTCTTTAAAAAAAAAATGGCATACGAGATTTTTTTCACAAAGCCTTTTTTTAAATGGTTGTAATTCTGATTCAGCCATCGGCTCCCGCGCTCAATTCTTACAGCATTATTCTTAAGTAGGCCACCGCCCGCGTCGCTCCATAGACCACAATCGCTTACACGACCAATCTGGACCGTTTTAACGATATTCTCCATGCTGGCTACTTGACCCGCAAATAAAACACCACAAGTCAGCACTCAGGAATACAACGCTGATAAAATAGCCGAAACATAAGTTCCCAAGATCGCTTAAATCGATGCCTTATATTTAAAAATCTGCCAAGCCACTAATTTCCAAAGACATTTAAAGACCTCAAATCGAGACTAAAGACAATCTACAAACTCTTTCACGGACATACTATCTTGCTATTACTTTAATCTGACAATACTGAACAATAACACCCAGAAAAAAAATTGAACCGACAATATGTCTTCGCTCCTTTCACTTTCTAACGAGCAAAAATCCCAGGTCCGTAACGCGTTCACTTTGATCGACAGTGAATCTAAGGATGGCAAAATTACAATGCTGGATTTGGCTAACATATACAAGACTTTGGGAATAGAGCTCCCCGAAGAAAAGGTATTGAAATCGATGTTGGGAGACAACGAGCTGATCTCTTTTGCGCAGTTCTCCCAAATAATCGCCGGGGAATTGGCAAAATTCGATGATAGAACGACCATCACCAACGCTCTTCAGGTGTTTACCAAAGACGAGAACAAGACCAACTTACTCATTGATGTAGAAGAGTTAAAGGAAGCATGCTGCTCCGTTCAGCTTGGCGATATTGGGTCAGGTGACCATCGTTTATCCCGTGCATCCTTTGACACTCTCGTGGAAGGCTTTGTGAGAGAGCAAATGGATGGAAAGAAAGTATTCAATGCTCTGAACTGGATAAATGCATACATTGAGTAAGCAGGCGTTTAAATCCCTGCTTCTATTCTCATGGGCTGACAATTGAAGAGACATGCCCAGACATTGGACCCCAATATGAAAATTCCGGGCTTGTACATCTTATCTTATTTTTTTTTTTTTTTTGCATGGTTTTGCATGGTTTTGGATGGTTTTGGGAAGGTTATGAGAGTTTTGTCCACCCACGGTGTATCTCTTCCGTTCCATTTCTTTGGATTACACAGCAAACGATGCATCCTACACGATTGCATCATAACTTGGGGTGACCTAGAATTACTTATGTGGTTGTAAGCAATTACGGGTGAGTGGTCGTCCATGAACAAACATTCATTTGATTTCTGGAGCCCGAACCCAGATGAAAAAAGCGACCAAAAGGTTCTGAATTTTTACGTTTTATCATTATTTACTTCGATACTTAGGGCGGGACCTCGTTTTTTTTTTCTTCTCTTGTTTGTCACTCCTAGTGCTCGATGATCAACTCGTCACAGCCCCAGTCCTCATACGATCCATCTGGCAAGTAACGTCTGAGCACCAAAGGAATCTTACGTTGAGATAATTCCTTCATTGCTATTTGCAAAGGATCGGTTTCTCCCTCGATATCGACCAAAACTGGAGCGTTCAAAGAAATCTGCAATGCACGGGTACCAAGAACTCTAGCACGCTCGTATTTCGTCATGTACGGCGTGGTTGTGCGCTCTTCACGGGGGATGGCCAATGCTTTTGCTGTGCGTACACGCATCTGGGCGTCAGCTTCACTGTAACCACCGTTGACAATAGTTCTGCCGTCCTCGGCTTTCATCTGCGTATCGGCATCATTTTGCTGGGTTCCTACTGGTTCCGGGTCAGCAAACTCGTCATCAGAGAAATGGTCAGGTGCATCGAAATCCTCGAAGTTCTCGTGTCCCTCGTTGTATGGTTCTTCGACGTCAGACATGGTGCTGTTGCAAAGATGGATTAGGTGGGTTGACGTAGTGTTTTATTATGAAGACTGAAGATTTCGCTCGTTCTTGAGACCCGCAGGATGAGTAGATGGACAATTGTGTGCAGGACGGTCTGGATTGGAAGGACCAACTTCGAGGGGACGAGGAATTCTAGTGAAATCGAAGTAACGAACTACACTTTTGAATATTGATGGTTTTCTGGTACTCTTTTAAGTTTTATTATTCTTTTATGCGTTGTGTAAAAAATAAAGACGTCATGCGGTGGCTACTTCATCTTAGGGGAGGAGTTGGGAGATATGCGAGGATTAACGTGTCTATTACAACTCGTCGGCGTAAGGCAAAACGTCGGTGTTACCGACGGCAACGTAGTTGAACGCGCCCAACTTGGCGCCCTTACCGCTGTCGGCCGAGACAGCGTTGTCGTGAGGGAACTCGAAAGACTCTTGCAAAGCAACAGACAATTGTGCAGCCTTGGTGGCGTTGGTCAAGTCAGCAGCAGAGATCGAGGAGACAGCCTTCTTAGCAGCCTTGATACCCTCAGCAACAACGGCACCGTCGGTACCTTGAACAGAGACAACAAACAAACCGGCATCTTGGTACTTGTACAATTTGGAGTCAGCACCAGGGATCTTAGACAATGGAGAAGCAACACCAGGCAAGACGGAGGTACCGGCGGCAGCAGACAATACCTCGTACTTGGCAAAGTCCTTGGTGGCCACAGGTACAGCGATGGCGGCGTAGGATGGACCGCTGGCGGTAATTCTAGACTCCACACCGGTGTAGGTCTTGACAGCAGGGGCCTTGGCAGCACCTGGAGCCAATTCACTGAAGGCGGACTCGGCAACAAAGCCAGCCAAGTCATCTTGGTTGACGCCAGAGGCTACAAGGTGGACGTTGCCGGCAGTGTAAGCTTCGGCGGCAAAGGCAGTAACGTCGTCCAAGGTGACCTTCTGTGCGTCGGAGTAGTACAAAGGTTGACCCAAGCCCTTTCTGAAGGAAAGCGCGTGTAAAGCCTCGAGAGCAACAAACGCGTTATCGGCGTGAGCGGCAGCACTCTCGGCACGGGCAACGGGCAAGACCGTCTCTACAAACTCGTGTGGTCTGAACGATGGCTTAGCCAAAACACTGGCAAAAGCATCGACGTAGTAAGGCAAGTCTTGCTTCAAGAATTGAGCAGACAAGATCACAGCATCTCTGGTCACATAGGAGGAGAAAGAGCCTCCGAGCAACTCGGACTCTCTGGTAAATCTCAAGGCGGACTTGGTCTCAGTGTTGAGGAATCCGTACTTGGACAACAAGTGGGCCACACCAGCCTTGCCGGTCTTGGATCCAGCGTTGCTAACAACGGCAGAAAGCGTGGACAAAGACCCAGCGGCATCTCGCGACACCAACTTCACTGGGGCAGTGCTGTATGCACGGGCAGAGACACGGGACAACATGGTTTTATTTGTGTGAGTTGTGAACGAAACGGACGTTTGGTGTCTAAATAAGGTTCAGAGACTCTCACCATTGGAGCTTTTTTTTTCCTGTGGTGTAGTTAACGGAAATGCGAAAAATCGTGCCGGTGATTGGCTGTGGGTCACGTGAGGGTGCCAGGCCCGATTACTCAAAAGAATTCACTGGGGTGCCTCAGTGCGAGTGCGAATGCAGCCCGTCATTGCAGCCAAATGCTGGAGGAGTGTAATTAATAGTGAAACCACGAGGGAGGTGTGAAGCAAGTTTCGGTTTAAGAAGGGGGTCTGCGTTTGGAAAAATTGTGGTTTTCAAGGGGAAGAACTGAGTTGAGTAGAGAGGAAAGCCTGACTTTCTTTTGGGTGGACTTTTGGTGGTTGAGCAAAACTGTGGTCTCTTTTAGAAGGGCCATTTGGGACAATGTGCCATTGCATAGGACCATATAGGCTCAAGTCCTATCCCAGAGGTCCGCTTGCAACATTCAGGAATAAAATTAGTTTTGAAGGTTATATAATTTGGGAGTAATCTTATCGCGAGGCTGCTTGAGTATATAATTCTTTTCCTAGATAAATCAAACTATTCTTTCCAAGTAGTTCAGATTTGCAATGGACACTTGCACTTCATAATCTCCGAGTAGTAATAAACAAGTGCATATTGTAATAAGAGCCAAATGTCATCCCAGCCATTGGTTACTGTGGCTGCTTCTCAACCCCACATATGCTAAGAATTCCAATCAGAAGTACATTTAAACCACATTTTCGCATACCTCCTTGTTTTTTTTTGATTCCTTGTCGCGTTCGCTCTCGTGGCCGCTTTTTGCTTTTCCTTCCGAAATGGACCATCAGAATGGAAATTCCACTCTATAGAGATACTGATAGGTATATGTTCATGGCCAGTATAAATGGCCTGCACATAGAACATACTCCTAGGACCCATAATTTTATTAAACATCATACTTTGCTTCAAACCTCTTCTGATGAACAAATTACTCGGGCATCGAAGCACATGGTTGAATAAACAGAAAGGCAAAGAAATTAACACTCTGAATGAAGCCCATACACCATAGCATTAGATTTGTGTTAATCTAAGGTTGTCCTCCTTTTCGACTTCATTGGTCTCGATGTATTCAAAGGTCAACCTGCCCCAGATAAGGTCCAAAAAAAGTAAAACATGCACCACACCCCAAGCCAAACTCATACTATAGAAGAAATTGCTATTTCCGTTTCCTAACACAATCCAACAGTAGTAAAAGATGGGTGATAAGAGCAAGCACGTTATAAGCATGAGGGTGGTAATGAACAAGAACTTGGCATGGGTGATGACGGTATTTTTGAAGATGGGAAGGATCGAAATAGAAAGACCAAGGTCTCCAATTATGGGGTAAGACTTAGAAAAGGATATCCAGAGGAAACAAAGGGCAAATGCAAAGAAGGAGTCACCGGATTTCCGATCATTGGCATACTCGAAAAATCTGAGTGTAAATGGCACAACAAAGATGAAGTTGTATAGGTTGAAGATTCCCTTATACAACAGTGTGAAAAACTCAAACATCTCAGTGAAAATATACCACCAAAGGCCCAAATTCGGGGTGATCTTCTCAAACAGAATCACCGACCAGTAGCACAGAAAGAGGAAGTCCGCCAGTGGATAGAGCAAGAGCGAGATCAAAAGCAACGATGTCAAAGAGAAAAAGAACATCACCAGTGTCTTCACCACCTGCGACTTCCATTCCCGTATGGGTGCAACAGCATACGCCAAAGCCAAATAGGGTACGATCAAGTAAACTGGACTGAAAGATAAGTACGCAGCAACCCCCAACGCAATTGCTCCCCTGTAGATGTTTTTATCGATGACGGCCTGCACCAACAGTTCTACAACCAAAAAATACGTGAATATGGCCGTCGAATGGGACCAGTTGGTCAAAATCAAAAGCGGGTTAAAGAGATAGAACGCCGCAATCAAGCTGGAGCTAACTGCCACAAGCTTCCCACCAGTTTTCCTTGAGTGATACGCATTATACCAAGAGTTCAACTGGGTGAGTTTATATGCGATGCCCACGTCTGTCAAGGTATAAAGAAGCGAAAACAACGCGTCATTATATGATGGCCCGGCAACGTCGTTGAGTATTTTCATCAACGACACAAACAACGGCGGGTGGTGCACAATCGTGCCATCGTAGACGTCTATGCCATGTTCCAAATAGAAAAACGCCTCTCTAAGAGATCGAAACGAATCTATGGGAGTAGACACCTCAGCAGTACCAGCTAGCACGTCTGTGATTTGAGGAAATAGTGTGGGCAACACGAAACGGATGGCTGCCCCTGTTGCGAGTACTAACGGTAGAGACATTTCTGGGGTTCGGCAGTAGACGTGGGTTTTGAAAGTAGGCGCGTGTTTTGGGTGTGTGGCAGGTTTCTTCGTGAAGAAATTATGGTTTATTTCGTTAGAGAGTAATGTGAGACGTGGGCCTGTGTGACGGTGGTTTTGCTTGGAGAAAAACGCGCGGCCGCCGCATCCGGCCCCGACGCAGGCGTTAGGGCGGTTGGCCATTGGGGCCATCGGGGCCATTTGGGCCATCGGGGCCATTTGGGCCCGAGGAAAGAAAACTGAAGTGTTAAGTTGACAGCTACAACGGTTGTGACGGTATGCAATTCATTCAACTCGATGCGAAGTCATCTTAAGATACTTAATTGCCACACTGGTTGTATCTATGTAAACTATTGACCTGTTGTAAAGAAAATGAGCGGGATATAATTATTTTGCAATTAGACAGTGGATCAAAGTTTCGACCCACGGCCCTGCGCTCCGCGCATCTCTGGTGGGCCCTTTCGAAGTTACCACCAGGCACCAAGATGGCAGATGTTAAATGAGCAAGTATAGGTAAACTGTGCACAAGGAGGTTGCAAAATCACTGGGCTTTTATTCCAGGTCTTGGAAAGCCCCAATATGCGTAGAAACTCAAAAGCCTAAGGATTTTTTTTTCTTGCTCCAGAGCTGGCCATCATGCACTGGCGAAGGATGATGCGCCTTGGCATCAACGTCAAGAACTAGCCGGCCCGAGTGAAAGAGATGCTGCTTCGCGGGCCCGTGTCTCCATACTACTACAAGGTCACCTTAATGTTATTTATACCTGATGAATTTGAGTTTTTATATGGTTTATATATTGATGCATTATTATGAGGGGCAAAGTTTCTTCTTAGCTATACGATGACATCATCACAGTTTCGGAAGTATCTTTTGGGTGTGAGTATATCCACACTGATGGTATTCATCGTCGTGGTTGGTGAGGCCCTGCCCAAGTTTGGTGCGAAACTCTGGGAACTTCTTACCAGCGTATTCGCGGGACATCTCACCTGAAAGCCCCAACAACAAGAACCACAATCCCTAGAACAAGAGAATCTAGTGGTAATTCTTTCCTTGGCTCACTTCAATTTACCTCTAATATCTGCTCTAGTACCGGCAAACACTCTAGAAATGTCTTCGGTATGTCTTATTGATATTTTTCCTTCAATACCCTTTTTTCCATATGCATGTTTATACTAACCAAAGTAGTTCCAGCCCATTAATCCCAAACCGTTCTTGAAAACCCTCCTAAACAAGCCGGTGGTTGTTCGTTTGAAGTGGAACAAGTTGGAATATCAGGGCACGCTTGTGGCCATTGACAACTACATGAATCTACAGTTGGAGGATACCGTTGAAGTGGTGAAGGATTCAAGCAGTGAAGCAACGGAAGGAGAGACTTCTTCACAGGGCGAGGTTGGTGGTAAAATCGGTGATATTTTCATCCGGTGCAACAACGTGCTTTTCATCAGAGAAAATACTACTGCAGCGTGATGGCTTTTCTTTTCTTCGTTTTCTATGGGGCCAGCTAATTAGGCGATGTTTGGGCCACGTGTATGGCTCAAGAAGATTCCAAAGCGCTGGATGTGTAAAGTGTAAGATTGACTACAGGAAACCCCGGTCAAATTTCCATGATGTCTTTTTGGTGTCTTTTGGGTTACTCTGGGTTACTCTGGGTTACTCTGGGTTACTCTGGGTTATTCTGGGTTATTCTGGGTTATTCTGGGTTATTCTGGGTTATTCTGGGTTATTCTGGGTTATTCTGGGTTATTCTGGGTTCCTCTGGGTTACTCTGGGTTATTATGGGCAACTTTGAGCTACTTAGGGCTATCTTCTGCCTTCTGTTTTATTTGGTGTGGTTGAGAGCTGCTTCGTGAAAGTGTGTCCTTTTTCTTTCTTCACCAATATCCCCATGGGTTCTAATTGGCCATATTGAAAGCTTTTTTGAAAAGGAACGCATTTTTACGAGGTTTCAAAGTGCATTATGCGAAATGGGCATCACGTAAAGACCGGTTAAGTAGTGCCAAACCGTGTATCGTTGAAATCAATGAAATCTCAAACAGAAAATCCAAGAAGCGTGGTTTGAAAGTGGCGTCTCCTATAAAGAGGATAATTTACTTCCTTAATTCGAACCCACTATTAGTATGTGTGTAAATGTATTTCTGCTGTGACCGGTTTATGCTTCAGTGAGGGCTGTGTTCGGTGTCTACACTCTGCAAAAACTTGTGAATGGTATGTAGCTGCGCACCATTACTCTGCTTACCCTATCTTTGAATGGGAAAAGGGCACAAAAGAATTAGAAGCAACTTTCTTTCAAGTATGGTTTTGTTTCCATAGAGATTCTCCTTGTTTAGGAGATTTAAAAAAAAAAAAAAAAAAAAAAAAAACATCTTTGCCAGCTCGCCCAGAGAGTCTGGTTGCAGGATAGACATGAGAACGTGCAAAATATAATACCCACAGCGTGGTCAACAAACGGGCTTGTATGGATCGGGTTCCCGTTTATTTTGGTCTAAATCTGTTCCAAAGCAGAAGTAGGCAGTATCCCTGCTTTTTGGTCAGGGTATTTCCCATATGGATGCATCTTTTTCTTCACAACAGTGCCACACCCAATTCGCAACTATCAACAGTACTTAAGGTAGATGTTCTCGGGGATTCGAATCCCCACAGGACCCGAAGCTTCTTCAGTCAGAACTCGGTAAACCCAACCTTTTCGAAAAACTTGGATCCCGACTTTGGAGCCTAGTTCTCTATTTTTTTTTTTCATCAAATCACTCACCCTCCATCACGCGACCATCCGTGGAGCTGGTTCGGACTCTGGTGCGGCGTCGCACTTCGATTCCGCCAAAAAATTCACTTACTGCAACACTTACTGCAACACTCTCTGCAACATTCACTGCGCACAACATAAACGCTTGTAATCCACCAAAAACCATGGAGCCAGCACCATATGGCGGATTTATGACCCGCACGATCGACGAGGAAAAACAACAGAAAGAGCTACTTGCCAAGCAAGAGGTGGAAGTTATTGTTAATGGCACAGCAGAGACTTTACGGCCCAACGCTATTCATGTGAGAGGAGTGGACAACTTGTCCACCGAAGAGATCAGTGCATTTGTTGATTTATACCTCAACCACGAGTCCGAGGTTCCCGGTGGATCCGATGGGCCGGAGTATCACCGTGTGGACGATTCAATTTGGTTCAGGGTACAATGGATTGACGATTCAAACGCAAACATTATCTTCAAAACACATTCAGATGCTCTACATGCACTTGAGAGATTGAGCGAATATTGGCCACAGGTGGAAAACTCTGCAAGCGAAGAGAGTGAACCTGTGGCTGTGTTTTCACAAGAATACCTCGATGTTTTGGTGGAGGAGCGTCAAGCAAAGCTGTACACGGCCTCTATACCGTTTTATAAGTACCAGAAACATCTCAAGGAGATAGCCGAAGGCCTGGATTTGTTCCAAGCGAAAAAGGCCGAGATTGAAGAGCAAAAGGAGTCCGAGATGGATGAAGATTCAAGCTCTGTGGTGTTATATATCAGGCAAGCGTTGCAGTCTGATCGAAAGGTCAAAAATGCCGCTGCATACTCGAGATACTATTTACTCCACGGAGAACCTGACCGTACGAAGCCACGCCCATCAAGAAGGAATTTAGACGATACACGTGGCCGTGGTACGTATGCGCGGGATGATGCTGAGGAAGAAGACCTATTTGCCGCTAAAATCAAGACGGTGGCCGAAAAGAGGAAGGCCGACGAGATAGAGGAGGACTTATTTGCCTCGAGATTAAGAGAAAGGTCTCCGGGTAGATCATAAGACGATACAAGGTATTTATCGGGTGTATATAGAAGTGTTCTGGCTGCTGGTGAGAAACAAAGTCTAATGGGTAACTCTTACCCAAGACAAAAAACAGCCACAAACTTCCAAATTTTGTTTCTCATAATGGAGTGGGTCATTATTTTGGTTAATACTTACCGAAGAGTGCTGATTGGCGAATGGAGTCTTGCCAAATATTTATGTAATAGGCACTTTGATCATGTAATGGCCTCGTTTTATGAGATCATACAATTATCGAATCGGTAAAAGCACGATAGCTACGACCGTAGGTACAGGGATGATTAAAACTAAATCTACCTTAGGGAAGAATGAATTCCATTGGGTGATTTGAGCCAGATTTTTTTTTTTTTTCATATCAAGAGCTTGTTGCTTTACACGAACTGCTTCACTGGTACGTAACCTCCATTAACAAGCACTAGCCTGTTCGATAGATCTTTCCAATACATAATGGTTGAACGCTGCCAAGTTATCAAAATTTCGTTTTAAGTTCGTCGCAAGCGTCCGTTTCTATTCTGGTTCTAATCTCTTATGCTTATTCTATTCAAACATAGTGTTTTAATTACCTTCCTGTCCGAAGTCGTTGGTGAAGCTGACATGGTTCTCGATATCGTGTGCATTGACCGTCGGTCTGTTGTTCTTGATTGCTTTGATGAAATCTTTGACTGTCAAGTCCGGCTCCTGGAGCTCATCGGTGCCAATATCGAGCCAGCTCATTTCCGTGGCACCGGCGTCGCCAGGCGAGCACGGCGTGAGTTTATCTGCATTTTCCCCGACTCTCTTGAAGTGCGTCGCCTGTTGGATTTTACGGATAGGCTGCATCAAAGCATCACGAACCACCACGGCGATATCGTGACCCGAATACCCGTCGGTCATTTCTGCTAAAACACGTAAATCTTGTGGCGAACATTCACAAGGAACATCACCAATATTCAACTCAAACATCCGTCTGCGGGCCTCTACGTCAGGCAAAGCAATGTAGATTCTTCTCTCAAAGCGTCTACGTACGGCTGCGTCCAACTGCCAAGGGATATTGGTGGCACCCAAAACCAAAACTCCGCTTGAGTCGTTCCCCACACCATTCATCTGCACCAAGAGCTCAGTTTTGATACGGCGCGAAGCCTCGGACTCACCTTCACCACGCGGACCACATAAAGCGTCCACCTCATCGATGAAAATAATCGCAGGCTTGTTTTCCCGCGCCATGGTGAACAATTGTTTGACCAATCTTTCTGACTCACCCATCCACTTAGACACCAAGTCCGACGACGACACAGAAAAAAACGTGGAGTTTGCCTCGGTGGCCACGGCCTTTGCAAGAAAAGATTTTCCTGTACCCGGAGGGCCATACAAAAGAATTCCCGAGGTGGGCTTACGGTTTCCGGTGAACAATTGAGGGAACTTTACCGGAAGAATGACAGCCTCCTTCAAAGCATCCTTGGCGGTCTCCAAACCAGCAATATCGCTCCATTTGACATTGGGTTTTTCCAGCAAGATAGCCCCGGCCAATGCACCCCGGAGCTTCTTTGTGTCGGCATCATCGTCGCCGCTTTCGCCGTTTTCGCCATTCTGCTTTTTGGCTTTCGTGGACCCCGAAGATGAGGCCTCGCCACTATTTGCGCGTGACTGCTGCTTTTCCAAGTGATCCTTCAATTGCTCCGCACGGGTGAGGTACTCGGTAAATTTGGATTTGATCAAATCCTTCGACTTCTGGTTTTTCTCGTACTTTAATGCCAACATCAAATAGTCCAATCCATTATAGTAGAGCTTATATGCCTCCTCATACCGGGTAGCCGTGTCGGCCTCGATAGCTTTTTGAACTAGATCTATGCCCTTATTAAGAAAATCAGATGCTCCAGACATGAATAAAGATGGATTTGGACGACGTTTAGCTTTCAGGTTTCCTCTTTTGGGTGTATCCGTCACTGATGGCTATCTCCGATAACGCAATTACTTGAGGTTGATAATGGTGCAGTGCGGTGATTACACGACTGCGCACTTTCTATGTAGTCCCCAGGTGATTTTTAGTATGTGCCAACAGTGGCCAGGAACATTGACAATTTTTGAGTTTCTGATATGAAACAACGAGGTGAAAAAAATATTACAAGAGTGTGTGAAAAACGCCCACCCCTTTTCCTCCTTGAAGGACTTAAAAGTCTGACTCGGTTCCGATCGGAAATCTGTATTGTAATTCCGTTGCAGTCACCAGCCCACTGTTGTAAATTTGAGTTTCCCAGGATTGAAATAGAGTTTTTAGGTCGAGGCACGACCAGAAGCGGACGAGCGCGAGGAACCAGAATTTCTTCCGGATGGGCAAAAAGGGGTTTTTGCCGGACACACGAAAACGAATGGAGAAAAGTACATAGAATAAGATACACAGGTGGATGTAAGTTAGAGACCAGCATAACTGAA
>JAJMHT010000107.1:0-43671 GCA_030583145.1 Metschnikowia vanudenii
AGGTGCCCAAACCAAAAACCACCACCACTAAACACTGGACTGGTACTCATACTAAAACCGTTACCAAGACCGGCGAGGAAGGAGGAACTGACACTGTTGTGGTCAACGTTCCTAGCCCAACCCCTGTTGCGTGTGTCCCCGAGAAAGTTTGCGCCAAGGGATTTGTTGCTAACTTTTACACCTACGCTTTCAAAAGTGGAGCAGGATTCAAGGACGATTTCTTCACCTCTGGCTACAAGACAGAGCTTGAGCACACCGAAAAACGCATTACTGAAGCAAACTTCCAACTTACGGGCGACACTGGAGAGGTGATGGTGAAGAAAATCTACGGACATGAGACTACCACGTCTAACTACTCTTTGGAGTTGAGCGGATTCTTCCGTGCTCCAGTCACCGGTGCTTACCAGTTCACCTTCAAGTGCAGAACTGGAATCTCCTTGCAATTTGGTGCCAGTGAGACATGCTCGGTTAACGTTTTGGAAAGTGTTTCTGATTTCTTCCGCTTTACAAATACCGTCGGTAATCGTGTCAAGAATGTTACTTTGACCCTCACTGAAGGTGAGTATTACCCAATTAAGCTTGTCTTGTTTAATGACGCTGGAAACACCAACTTTAATGCTGAGTTTGTTGGACCCAATGGTGAAGTTGTGGCCGACATTGCTCAGCACATTTATCAACCCGCAAGCAAAGATGATGTGTGTATGCTGCCAGTTCCTCCAGCTTCCCAAACTGCCGTTGATACCACGACGACTGTTGAGCCCCCAGCCTCTGAATCTGGTATTGATACTACGACCACTGTTGAGCCTCCAGCATCCGAGTCTGCTGTCGAACCTACGAGCACTGTCGAGCCCCCAGCATCTGAGTCTGGTGTTGATACCACGACCACTGTTAACCCTACTGGATCTGGTGTTGATCCAACCACATCTATTCCTGGACCAAGTTTCACCAAGTCAGTACCAATTCAGTCTATTGGAAGTGCTTCAATCACCGCAGGTCCCTCAATGTCTACTGGAAGCGGTGGTTCGAATGAAATTTGTTCCACCACCTGTGATGATGAAAACAACTGCTCCATGACCTGTGAATGTGAGACGCCCAAGCCTACCAAGACTGGAAACGGACAAGGTGAGGAGTGTTCTACCGTTTGTGACGAAGAAGATTGCTCTATCATTTGCGAGTGTACCAGGACCGACGGATTGTGTAACCCGCAAGTCACAGAGACTGTTGTGTGTGATGGTGCTGAATGTTTGTCGCCAGCTGTTACTAAAACTGAGGTGGTCACCGAAGATTGCCAGGATTGTGCTACAACCAAGGTGGTGACGGAAGAATGCTTAGAATGTGCTACCACCAAGGTGGTGACGGAAGAATGCGTAGATTGCGCTAACACCAAGGTCGTAACTGAAGATTGTGAAGAGGCCAATGCAACCACCTCGACTGAGTGTGTTGAAGAGGCCATCACTTCTCCTTTGCAGCCCACCACGATGTCAACAGTAATCGGAAACGAGGGCACGTATCCTCTTTCTTCTTCTTCCGCCTCTCCGGATGTGACATCGTATGAGGGAACTGGAAACAAGAAGGCCCTTCTCCTGTTCATGGTGTCCGTGCCACTTTTCGCCATTCTCTTTTGATGTTAGTGCTAGTACCCTTGTTAATTAAGCGAGGAGTTTTCCGGATTATTTCCGTTTCGATCTCTATAGAGATGATTTCACGCTATAAAAGCGTTTTTTTTTTATATATCGAATATCATGTTTTGAAAAAGAATTAAAAACTCACATCGTAAACCAGTACGAGATTTATCAAAATACTCCACGTGACTAAATACTACTATATGTAATGCACCTCTAATCAGTACATGGCCGATAGCCGTACTTGGACGCACGCCTTGAACCTGAAACATCTCATCTTTTCCTTTGTGTGCTACTCGCATTTCCTTGCAGGATGCACCTTCTCTTACGTATGCGAGTGCCACTTTGACTCTTTCCGCTTTAGGCAATAATGCCTCAATAATTAACGTCTCAGGTTCGTCTACTATCTAGTCTCTTACAAAAGTCCCAGTCACCTTCTTCGAAGGCTTATTCCGGGAAAATATAAATAGGCGCTCTTTCCCACGAGAGAAAGAGCTTGAACGATATCACCGAAATACACAATACCTTTTACCTAGCCAGACGGCTTGAATCTAACACTATAGTCTTTCTTAAACAATATGATATTGGGTGCTTGACATTGGTGGTATGATTCTTTGGGGAGAAGTATTCCAGGTAAAGGCAGCTACTGAACAACTTTTCAGGTAAGGCCTCATCTGATGTAATGCAATATTGTGTATATCATTCATGTCTACTTCCCACGGGTCAGAATAACTGTAGCCATTACTTAACTAGCCCAGTAAGCTACTTGGGAGTGTAGCGACCGGATGTGACCGTATCAGACCCCGGGTGTATACGAAAGGGATCTTACCAGAGGAGATGGAAGGGTTGTTATTAGTATGCTAGTCTGATGGTCATAGCGTTGAAGGGAGTCGGGATATGGGAAAGAATTAATCAAGAATTGGGTGACCAGAGTTTGGGTGTACAGAATGAAACAATCTTGTGAATGTTTAACGAGTGTATGGATCAACTCGGATGGATTCCTTTGAGTATCAGTTAAATTAGTTGAAATACGTACAGAAGAGGGGTCCGCCATTAATTAGTGCGATTCCTTCAATGTTTCAAAGAGCGGATATTCGCCGAAGGTCAGATTAAAAGGACCCCTGAAGGTAACCCTCTGAAATTGACTGACTAGGAAAGTGGTGGTCATTGTAAGTGAGCAAAATCAAACACTGCAATAGAATAGAGTATTTGAAATATGGCTCTGACCAAGAAAAAAGGAATAGCGCAAAAGCGCCCTAGCCACGGCGCCGAAGAGACTGTCGTTCAAACGAAGTATATGATTTATGGTACAATAGTGGGAAACGCTACAAAATGGACTATATACAGTGGGCGTAGGGTAAACACGTACCGATGTAACACGTTAGGAACCCTAGGGGTCCATGAGGATTGGACACGAGACTGTGTGGAACTTTGTATGAAATCCAGTTTCCCGTGGAATCATCCAAGCACAAGTCTATTATTATTATTGTGTCGTGTGTGTGGTTTGTTTTAGCTTTTGCCGTTAAACGGATGCGAACAAAGTCTTGAAGGTCAAACCAACAGAAAAGGACCAACTCTCAATTTTCTTCAAAACGATGAAAAAAGGATAACTCCAAAGGCGAAAAACAAGAGCCAAACTCAAAGGAGAGAATCAAACCAGAAGATACACCTCCAATGTCGTTTTCACTTGCAACACCAGGAATGGCCCATTATCGCCATCTTGCACGAAGGCTCAACACTGGCCCTCAATCCGCCAAGCCCAGCAATTGTCTATGAATCGCAGAAAACTCATATTTCCAAAGCTAAGTCTGAATAAAAACTAAGCTGACAAAATGCACGTGATCACGGACGAGAAAAATCACCAAACAAACACTGCAGTTTCCCTGCGGGTGTTGGTATGTGCAAGTCCTTCCAAAATGGACACGTGCTCCTATAATCTAGCAAATGTTAACATAATCTAGCAAATGCCAACCTAAGCGCATAATAGGATGTATTAGTAGACACAATTAGATTCTCTTTGTTCTGGAAACCTCACTGGCTTACCGTCTCACCATCTCTGTGAATGACAGTCGTACTTATGTGCATCTCATGTTGCAGTATGCCATAAGGACCCCCTTTCAACCTGAGCGCTTTCTACCCTAGTACAGAATAGACATCTTTTATGAAGTTCCCAACCAAGTAAGCTCGTGACTCAACATCTAAAAGCCCTGGTTGATACCATCAAAGAAAAAGTTGGGGAAATCATCAAGCTGTTCAAACCCCAAGTTTCCTGCTCCAGTAAAGCCTAGTCCGAGGCCAAAAGTGTCGTCTCCAGGCGTGCTGTGAGCGGTTGGGTTTTCTCGGAAAGTTCCGGGATTAGAGAGTGGAGAATGTGCATGAAGAGGAGGCGATGCTTGAGAGGCAGGCGTTCCATCGTTCGGGAACGGCGACTTGGACTCGAACATGTTGGGGATGGATTTCTTCAAGGTTTCGACATTTCCAAAAAGTTCCGGGAAAAACTTGCGCGGAGCGTCAAATGAGCCCTTGACCTTCTCGTTCTTGGAGATGATTTCTATGCCTGTCGTTCTCTCGAATATGTTTATCGCAATATTCGATACCGACTGCACCAACACCTGAAGAAGCAACGACATATCAAACTTGAACGACCGGAAACTTTCGGGCGGCAACCTTCTGTTAAACCAGCGGTCACACATGTCGATTATGAGAAGAATGTCATTATGTGCATCGGGAGACTTGGGGTCCGACATGCAGGCCGCCAGAAGATGGAGCACAGAGATAACCGGGAAGTACGTGACCCACAACGACGGGGCCTTTCCAGGACCGAAAGCATGGAAGTTTTTAAGAAGGTGCATGATGGTTCGGGCACTGTTAAGCGACAAGTTTCTATATGTCTGCAACAACTCGATGTTGACTCCAGGGAAAGCAAACATCATGGGGAGACGGTTGATCGACATCATGTTGACGAAAAATGTCAATATGGTGGTGAGCCGGTGTTCCTCTGCCACACTGTATAGGCGGGTCACAGGCTTAAACCCTGGCTCGTTGAAGAAATATGGCCTGTGGTCGGGGGGAAGCGTGGCAAGCAAGTTGAACAGCTTGGCATTGAGGTAATCGACGTTTCTTTGAAGCCCATCGAAAGTTTTTGTGTCTGCCGAGGCGGAAAAGAGCCGGGTGTAGGTTTCCAACCGTATCTCGAAGATCATGTCATAGGTTTTCATGTACGGGACCGGATATGCGTCGTGGAGGAGTCCATGATCCGAAACGGTGTGGCGGAGCTCTTCGCTAGTGTCATTGTAATTGATGCAGGGGGATTTTCCCGCTCTGAAGCAATTCTCCATGTCGATGTAGCAGATAACACGCCACACAAGAAGCTTGGCCAGGAACTCCTCGGGCGTGCAGTTGCGATAAGTTTCGATTCTGTGCAAGCCCATATCGAGGGCTTTCCTTATGCCCTGGGAGAGCACCATATTGGTGACTTCGGGTGGGTCACAGCACTTTGCAAGGAAAATGGAGAAAAAGATGATGGCCTTGACAATGTCAAGCCCGTGGCCCGTGATGCTGAGCTGGTAGTAATATCCCATGCACACTTCAAGAAGCCGGGTGCGCAAAGCGCCGATTTCTTGCGGAGTAAGGTCGGAGATGGGCGTGGTGTTGGAGTAGTTGTCAGGGTCGTGTGATGCGTCGTCAAACAACGTCTCCATGGCGTCACTGAGGCAGATCAAAATACCCAGCGAAAGCTTGAAAAGCTCGATCACCGAGAGATTCCGTTTGCTGGGGTTGGTGGAGCTATAGTATTTTGTAAGGTACCCCTGGATTTCCTCCACCAGACACAAGACCTGGACGGCATTGAAGGAGTTCTGATACTTATCCACCAACTCAACCATGGCATCCTTCTTTTTCGGGAGCGGGGACTTCATGAGGTCGAGGTAGTTGGAGCGGTTGTATCCCTTCAGCGCAAACCACATACTCACAAACCTTTTGGTCTTGTTTTCAAACACATATGGTAGGTTGGACAACGGCACCAACAAGTGGGCATTTTCCGGCGAAAGATGGTTTTTCATCCACGACAAGCTGCTCTTCGAGAGAATCGAGAAGAACGAGTGGTTGCCAAGATAGATTTCGTTGTGTTTCCCCGTGTTGTTGGGAATATCTGACACCTGGCACGACACAGAAGCCACGTCATCGTTCTCGTCATTGGAGTTGTCTCCACTGGCATCGTCTTCATCCTCAGACCCCGAAGATTGCGACCCGGAGCTTTGGGGTTGCTTGGCGTATCCCAGAGCATGTGCCTGGACGCCAGGAATCACCGTGGCCAAAGATTGGATCAAGGACTCAAGCCTATCGAGACGCGAATTCATCCCAGCTATGTCCTCGTTCAGCTTGGAGGCCCGGGGTTTCTTTCGCAGGGGTTTCGAGCTTTTTTCATCGTAGATGCATTGCGGTTCTTGAGCAATCATACAATTCATACACCGTGGGGCCCCGTCACATTTGATTTTCTTCTTTCTGCAATTATTACATGCCACCCGGATCCGCTTTTTCTGGGCATGCTTTGATATACGATGGACAGGGTCTGAGAACGCAGACATCGTGGGATGGAGCGAGCTGCTTGGGCACGGAAAACGGGAGGGCCACAGTGGTACCAGAAGAGTTTAGGGCTTTCCAGAAAGGCGCTGAAAAGATGGCAAAAAGAGATGGAAAAGGTGTGCAAAAGGTGTGCAAAAGGTGTGGGAAATAGTGGCAGTGAAGAGTTGAAACTCTTTGGGTGCGTTATGTGCCTTTCTTTCTTTTTTCAATGCAAAGTCCGGGGTTAAGGCGTCGGGACTGCACGGACGCACCCCAGCCCGACCCAGACCGAGTTACCGCGGAGATAAGACGTGCAGGACTTACCTAAACCGGGTTACCAATGGGAGGACACAAAGAAAAGGCAAGATGTTGTAGGGAAGAGATTAAAGCATATTGATCTGCTTTAGTGACACAGTGCCGAGAGAATTTAAAAGACGTTGAAGAGAAGCGTGTTTTTTTCCGATGGTTCCTTCTTTGCTGATTCTTATGACCGTTGGGGGCTCTCGGTGGCATAGGGCGGAGGCGCGGCTCCGGAATTGTTGTATCTTCCGAGTTGCCGAAAACATTTTGAAGCCTACTGTGTGGGTCGGGACTCACACCACTGGCTGGTGACGCAATAAGGCACGTGTTCTCAGTAGAAAGGGGCCCAGGGCGGCAATTATAGGTGTGGTGGGTCGGGGAAGCGGTGTCATGGGTGCTCGAGGGTGCCTGTTTCTGGATACCTCATGATACAAATCTGAGGAGGGTGATCTGCACCATAGGGCCTACTGAAGACTACTGTGACTGAAGAGGAAACAGGCGGTCTTTAGTAGTGAACTATCTCAATTATGACAAAGCAATGCTTTGAGTGATATTTGACTCAGGCCAGTACGGAAGGAGTAGTAGGGAAGTACCGTACATTTGACGCTGATTTAGATGAATGGTGTGTTTGAAGTCCTGAAAAATTGCAAATTCAACTCCCCATGGAAACTGACTGGTACACTAAATAGCCAGGCAGCGCATACTCCTGGAAAACGCTCCAAATCTTCAATGTATAGACTTCCCTCTTGAAGAATACCAGAGCTGTTTTCAAACAACCACATCTCAATGGAAACAGAAACACCGTATCCTGCAGCAAGGAAAACTTTGCCGAGGAAAAGCGTCTACGATAAACCGATGTTTGTCTCTTCGACAAGGATGCCAGGCTCGCCTTCATTTGTAGCCTTCCCCGTAGTAGATTGTTTTCTCTTATTGAAACCGTCAAGAAAAAGTGCAAAATCCCTTAACATGTGAGCAATAAGAAACAAGACAGTCTCCCGTTATTGCCTCCTAGGCATTTTGTAGAGCATATACTCTATGGTACAGATAGGCACCGCTCCTCATAGAAGAGTAAGGAATGAAAGTAATGAAATGAATAAATGCCAGGAATGGACAAGAAAATTGAAAATGAAAAGAAGAGGGTGAATGGAAAGAAACTAAATCTTTCCTGCAAAGTAGTTATGGCCCGAGGAACATCTTCGCTTGGTTCTGCTACAGACCCAAGTAATAGAGTCAAATGTTTTGCCACTAGACCTGGGTATTTGGGTCAATATCAATGAAATCTCGCTATGAATTCACTTTATTTGGTCATATTCTTGATGAGTCATGGGTCGAGCGAGAGCTTTTGACTGGGGTAAAGTTTACCAACCAGGAAATCTTCAGGCCCATCAGACTAAGCTAAGAGGCGATCAACACGGAGCCACAGAATCATGTAAGATTTATTACTAAAGCAATGGGCCAGTAATACGATGCCTATCGCTATAAAGACGAAAACGAATCAATGGTGGGACACACCCAAAACACCCGTACACCCGCTCACCTCACCAGTTTGGACCCCGGCGAAATCTGGTTAAAATTGGTAGTTTTTGAATATTTTCTGGTGGAGGTATACCCTTTCGAACGTCGGGAATCCGAAAACAGAATTCTTTTGCCATGATATTCTTGGTGTCGTGCATTGCAGCCACTGTAAATTAGGATAGGGCCACAGTATGGATGCTGCGCGATATTAGTGCACTTTCGGGTTTTCCGTCTTTATCTCAGAAACATCTGTATTTATAACGATATTATCCTTATGCTTGGTGTTGGTGGTATTGAATCCTCTTATGGAGTTGAAATAAATACACATCATTTTAATAAGGTGGAATTTATACCTAATTCTCTTTTTGAGCATGACAATGAACCAGAGAAGCTTAACCAGGACAGAACTCGTAGAGCGAAAGTTTCTACATCTTTAACGATAAATAATATGCATTTCCAAATATTTGCTAATACTATACACTAAGGCCTTGTTTCGAAGAATTTACCCGTAATAAATAAGTTTTTTTTTTTTTTGGAATTATTCCGGCTTATCACATTCAACACTTACACTGTTCACACAGGCATGAAGAACATTGGCATGACGAGCACGTGCAATTGTTGCAAACGCAAGACGAGCCTTTAGTGCATTGGCACACAGATTTGGTGGAGGCAGAACAGGCGCACATGATAATATTTGTTGTTTGAGAAGCTTAGAAGTGTAATGTATTCGAATGAGATTCAATAAGGAATCCAATGGTGTTTGTTGTAGTACTAAATAATATTATCCGAAGACGCGATGTTTCATCACTTTATATAGTTTTACCTGCGGTATTAGTGCTGGAGGCGTGACTGCGCACATTGTGCTGCCAAGCGATCGAAAGTTCTTCATGCAAGCTATGCAGTATGTACTGCACGCGATGAGTGAATTGTGCTAATATGTGATGAGTCACGTGATTCCTGAAGGCAGAAGAATCTAAACCCTTCGCCAAAACAATTTTAGTAAAAGCAGATTCCAGTCACAAATCGCTAGTATGTCACTAGAGGCACGGTAGTACTTCCCATTCTTCATATTTTTTTTGGTGCACACGTAGTCTCGTTAGTCGTGTCGGTACCCATTGTTTGGGACTAAAGAAGAATTCAGACAGAGAAAACCGAAAAGACCCATTTCGATCCTGACCCCTTCAATTTCGGAAAAGATCGAGGTTTTCACCTTGGCCAAAACATATATACTATTGGCGTTGTTGAGTCCCAATGCAAAGCCCTCGTTTATCACATTTGCCCCAAACACACCAACCTCGTCACGTGCCAGGCCCGTTTCTGCTCTCGAACCGCGCGCTGGACTGAACGAACCAATCAAAAAAAACAACCTTCGAAAGTATTTGCCACAACATAACCCACTTTTGAAAGAGTATTCCTCCCCAAACCATACACCCGAAGCTATACTTCAAACAAAACAGACATTTTTGCACTAGGTTGTCCTCCACCCGGTGGGTGCAAATTGTCCACCTGCCATTACTTATCCGTCTCATCCTGCACACACTGCCGCAGTGCTCCGAGTGGTTGAAAATGTTCCAATCTGCTCCAACATTGTTCAGTGAACACTATAAGCGGGCAGATATCCGTCAACTCCCCCTGGATTCTTTCTCTGGATAGTACGTAATCAAAAATGGCCATCCGAAAACCCATCTTTGCCAACAAGGAGGATAGCAATGCGCGTGAGGCTTTGGTTCTCTATGAGTCCAAGCAGTACAAAAAAGCATTGAAGTTGGTGGACCAGAACTTGAAGAAAAGCTCATCCCACTCGGAATCCTTGGCATTGAAAGGATGTATCAACTTCCAGTTGGGCCACAAAGCCGACGCAGAGACCTATATTCTCAAAGCGTTGAAAAAAGGTGCGTCCAACTATTTGGTCAACCACTTGGCCGGCATTTATTACCGGAGCACAGAAAACTATGCCGAGGCTGCGAAATGGTTTAAGGCTGCAGTGGACAACGGCTCACAAAACACCCCCATCTTGCGGGACTTGGCGCTTCTCCAGTCACAAATCAGGGACTACAAGGGGTTGCGTGAATCCAGGGTCAAATTCTTGGAGACCCAGCCGGGCTACCGTGCCAACTGGACCGCTGTGGCTGTAGCGCATCACCTCAACAAGGACTACGACTCGGCTGTGTCCACATTGAGCAAGATCGAGGGCATCATCAAGGATCACTTGCAGGAGCAGGACCGGTACGAGCAAAGTGAGTGTGTGCTCTACAAAAACCGGATTATTGCCGAATCTGGCAACTTTGGCCGCGCCTTGCAAGAGCTCGAGGCCGACCAGCCCGAGATCCGAGACAACGTGTCGTTTCTTGAGTACAAAGCCAAGTACTTGTTGCTCTTGGGAAAGCACAAGGATGCCTCGCTTGTTTACCGCCAGTTGATCCAGATCAACCCCGATAACCAGTCCTACTACTACCTCCTTGAGACTGCTTTGCTGACTCCCAGCGAATCGCCCGAAGTCCGCTTGAAATTGTATGATAAGCTTGCGTCCTTCTACCCCCGCTCCGATCCGCCACAATTCATCCCTCTTACCTTTTTACCCGCTGCACACCCGCAATTCCGCGAGCGTGTCAAAGCCTATATTGTGTCCCAGTTGAAGAGAGGCGTGCCTGCTACATTTGTCAACGTTAAGCCCTTGTACAAAAACAAGGGCAAAATCGCCGTGGTGGAGCTGGTCATGACGGAGTTTGCTGCCTCCGAAGTACCCTCCTTGCCTCCTCCTGTATTCGTGTGGACCTCGTACTTCTTGGCCCAGCATTATCTCTACCTTGGAGATTTGGCCCACGCCACTCACCACATTGATGCTGCTTTGGACCACTCACCTACTTTAGTCGAACTTTATATCCTCAAGGCCCGTATCGTCAAGCACACTGGCGACGTGCAAAAGGCCAGCGACATCATGCAGGAGGGAAGATCCTTGGACTTACAAGACCGCTTCATCAACACAAAGGCCACCAAGTACTTGATGAGAGCAAACAAAGTCGAGGACGCCATTGACTGTGTTTCGCTCTTTACCAAGTTGGACGACGGCGCCATTAATGGTCTCAAAGACTTGCACCTTATGCAAGCCAACTGGGTATTGATTGAGAGTGCAGAGGCATATTATAGACTTTACCATGAAAAGACACAAGAAGTTGCAAGTTTAGCGGAAACGCCCGAAGAAGCCACCAAAGAGGCGGAGATTGCTTCTTTCTATCGTGGATTGGCGCTCAAGAGATTTTTGGCCGTCATTAACGTCTTCAAGATCTTTGTCACTGACCAGTTTGACTACCACTCTTACTGCATGAGAAGAGGTACGCCTCGTGACTACATTGACATGTTGAAATGGGAAGACCAAATTCACTCAACCCCCATCTATGTTCGTGCTGTGAAAGGATTGGTGAAGTTGTACCAAGAATTTGCAGACGAGCAACCAGAGTCCGACGAAGATAAGGGCAAGAAGAAAAAGCCCAAAAAGCCCAAGCCTCTCAACAAGAAGTTGAACGAATGGGCCACTAAAGTGGAGTCGGAGAAAAACGACGACGATGCGTTTGGCCAGAAGGCATTGGCCGCTTTGAAAGAGAATGGCAAAATTCTCTCGGACCTTGAAGCCTTCGTCAAGGAATTGACCACCGAGGCCGACACATACAAAGTTACATGGGAATTGGCTTATGGCCTCTACAAGAAAGAGTCGAAGTATGTTTTGGCTTTACAAGCATTGAGAAACTGGGCCAAGATCGTCGATCCAAATGACTTGAAACTCAAGGCTGTAGGAGAAAGAGTTCTTGACTTGAAAACTGCTTTGGATAACGATAAAACGGCCAATCCTGCTATTGTCAAGGTTGGACAAAAGGGAATCGAAAGTGCATTTCCCCAACTAAAGGAGGGTGAAGAAAAGTTTAAGGAAATCTACTCGAACTGAGTACGCTTTGGGTTCATATAGATATATATTTCTCAAGATTTGTTCGACTATGAATTGATCCAGGACTCGACCTGCGATCTGGCCACGCCCGAGGCTAAATTAAGTGTTTGTTGGCCCATGGGGAAGTAGCTGACGGTATACCAAACAGCACTTATTAGCTGTATCACGGCAAAAATAATGGAAAAAAGGGTGGACCTCAACGACAAACTAGAGATCAATGTCATGATTATGCTTGTGAAAAACGTGATGGTAAAAAGGATTCGCGTAGAAGAAAACAAATGAAGCATGTAAGCCTGAAACCCTTGTAACACGCCAAAACTGACCAAGAAGAATATCGAGCCTAAAGACCAAAGCAAGGCAAATTTCCTTGGTTTAAGTGATAACACCGGGAAGAGGAAAATACAAATAAGATAGCACGACACCGACCCTGCGAAAGTGAGGCCAAAGATAAGCATACGATCCCAACGGGAGAGTTCCAACATGCCTGGTTCGGTGGTCACATAGTTATCGTCGTCTTCAAGGTAGATGCTTTGTGACCGGAAAGGGTTCAATTTCTGGAGCCTAGTTTTGAGCAGATTGTCATCGACTGGATTTTGGGTCACTGGTGGAGGCAAAGGGGCCCCGTCGCCGTTTCCACGCGCATTTGATGATTTAAATGGTTTAAAAAAGCTCATGGTAGTTGCGTTGGGCTTGTGTAGTTTGTGTTGACCCGTGTTATATAAATAGTAAGCTGCTTTTTGTTTTTGTTTTTAATTTTGCTTTTGCTTTTGCTTTTGCAATCTTTATTTTTCTTTTCGTTTTTCTGTCCGTCCGTCTTTCTGTTTTCAAAAGCGATAGTGTCTGGATCTCCGACTATAAGATCTGTGAATTTGTGTTTGGTTCTTTGAGTTGAGATCGGCGATTTAAAGCTGTTTCAAGTATAAGCAGAATGGCCGGGGCACTTTTGGGTGCGAACTTACGGCATGATCTCGAGCCCGATACGAAGATCCAGGCTGTGCGCGGTTAGTGTGTCTGTGGACCACCTCGTTCTTTCTTGGACCGCCGCCACTACTGAAGTTGAAGCGAAAGATGAAAGAATGGGAAATGTAAAGGTGAATCAAACGGCGGAAGCGCTGTATTTATATTTGAATAATGTCGGGTGAAGCCGGAAAAGACGTCACGTCAATACGGCGAAAACCGGGTGTTTCAAAAACAAGGTGGCCCCTAGGGCAGCCTTTTCTAAAAAGGGTTTTCAAATTTACAGCCGCGGCCGCCAGTCTTGCTCGCTCCGGCGCGCTTCTAGGTTTGGGGAAAAGAGACTGGCCTGTTTCTGGTGCCGCGACTTTCTGGGAGGCTGATTCAGGCTGCCTCCGGAATTCACAGAAACCACAGCAGTCTCACCACCAGAATATCTTTATCTATTGACAATTGAAAGAAAAGATACGGGAAAATAGATCAAACTATCAACTCCGCGAACCATAGCTATACTGAGAATCCAAGAAACAATTACGCCGTCTATCATTACCATGTCTGTCGACTTCTGCAAAACTTACGCTCAGCTCATAAACTTATCCTCGGATGCTGCGCCCGACACGTTCTACTCCACCGAAAATTACAACCAGTTAAACTCATTGGGACCCACGTTACCAAAACTCGAGTATGCGTTCCCTAAGAGCAAGAACAAGAGCTCAGCCGTTACCGATGCCACGGTCAATATCCAGTTGAAGTCAATTCGGCCACCTTTTAAGTTTTCCACGAATTTGACGAAAGTGCAAACCAGCCAGTCTATTTATAAGATCAAAGAACAGGTCATTGGTTCGGTGGAAACATTGAGTCAGGCAGGTGTCACGCCGTCGAATCTTAAATTCATGATAAAGTCGAAAGTTCTTACCGACACCACGTCTATTGCCTCGTTGGTTCAAGACACCGCCGCAGATGTGGCAATCACCGTGATGGTTTCTGCCCCAGCACCAAAAAGTGCATCCCAAAAACCTACCAGTGCCACTGCCGAAGATCCGACAGAATCAGTGCCCCTTGCCCTTTCAGAAGAGACATGGAACAAGATACATGCGCTTTTGGTCGCAGATGTGGGGTCCGCCAACGGCAAGGTTTTCCTTGAAAAGTTCAAATCAATTGTGTAGTTTTTATTTTTCGTTACCTAACTTGTGGTATAAATATATATGCATTAGTTCAACCCTGAGTAGCTGCAGCTGCACTATTATCATCTGGAGCGACTTGTTTAAGTGTTCCCACTAACCTTTATTTCGTCCACCATTTCTTCACTATAAGTTCATTGAGTGAATGGCCCTCTCGTCTGCCAGCCCGTGCTTCATAAACATAGTAAGCGGAAACACCCAATGAAACCGCAATAATGGGGTCGGCCACACGTGAAACAAGATATTTATACTGCATTTTCGGTCGATGTTGGATGTGGTTCCGACACGGAGATTTGTTCTCGTATCTTGCTTGGGGCAGGACAGTGGTGGGGTGCGCGAAGGGAAAAAAAAAAGTGACCTCAATACTGTGCTTAAGAATGGCTTGCCATAGCGCGAAGTAGAGCAGTCCCCGGAAAGTCCAAGCACACAGATTTCAATAAGGAAGAATAGGACCTTCAGTGGTTGTAATGGGGAACATAAAATGAGTCTGTTTTAATCGTGTTTGCCCTTCTTTGCAAACTTTTTTTTCATTATGCCACTTATGTGTTTGTTCCATGCGACTCCACTCATTATAGACCTGTTAAAGCCGTACACATCATGGATATCATCTTCAAACACATTGCCAGAATTAGCTAAGGCATCTCTTTCAGACTCACTCATTTCTGCGCCCAAGACCCCCGACTTTTTGTTCTGGAGCTTATTCCTCTGGTAAGCCACAAATTCTCTACACTTGTTAATTTCATCTTGTGAGAGAAACCCATAGCCGTAGCCACCTATTTTTTTAAAGCACAAATCAATCAACATGTTTGGATCAGTGATTTTCTTGGGATAGTTCTGAATGAATTGGAACAACTCAATCTGCTCGGCCTCGAAGTTTTCCTCGGAGTTCTTTGTATCCCTGCTACTCTGAAAACTGGGATCATCGAGACATAGGCGACAGAGGGTAAGTGATATACGAAAGATGGTTTTGGAACCTTCGTACCAAATGATATCCCATATGCGTAAAACACTTTCGATGGGAAGGATACCAATGAACACCGACATGAACCACGAAGAAGTTACGAGAGTGAGTGGTGGGAGACGTGTAAGAATCTTATCGTCCTTGAGAATGGAACCATCATAGGTGCGCCCAATTATTGACCAGAGCTTGGGGATATACTCTTTAATACACATCATCAAAACACCCTGGTCTGTATGGACACCCTCTAGGTTTGCGGAGTGAACCTTGGGGATAATTCTCTCAGTCATGATCACAAGCAACCAAAACGCACGTTCCTCAGACATGAAGAGAAGCAAGAGACCCGCGATGAAATTAAGCGATTGGCAGTATCCGATCTGCGGCAGGTAGTGGGCAAAAGCCGTTAGCACGCGGCGCAAGCTGGCTATCATGTCGGGCTCGGTAGCTTCGGTGTCGATGGTTGCATTCAGAGAAGGATCGGGTCGGAAATGGATATTATCCGGAAAAGTACGATGCAAGTCACGCTCAATTACCTCAGTGTCTTTGTTGCGCACCCCCTCGGTATCGTTGACGATTTTGTGGTAGACGCCGACATTTTTGTTGAGGCGTTCGTTACCGCCAGCGTAGAAGAACCACGCGTTGCCGCGCCATTGCGGAGGAATTCCTCTACGGATAAGTTTCTTGATTTTATCGGACTTTGGGGGAAACCGATCAGGCACAGTATTGATATTGGCCTGGCTCGACAAACCGTGGGTTTTCATTTGAAGCAGCCATTTCTTCTGTTGCGAGGCGAAGTGCGGCAGGTATTTCTCAAACCACTTGTTATACGAGGCCACGGTGGATCCAAACATGGTGGAGGCTTTGCGGAATCCATAAATATCGGTATCACTATCCAAGATCGAAAGAAGCGTCTGTTCGTTGACTTCAAATGCAACAGGACCCGCCCGCGAGTCCAACAGGGTAGCGGAGATCTTACTGCCACGGCCTGATGGCGGCAACAGGGCAGAAAGTGACGTGGAGATGGCTGTAGACACGTGAGTGTCTTCGGGAGAAGCAATTGGAGAGAGGTCTGCTGGAAGAAGCGGGCCTTGAAGTGGATTCGTGAACTCGGAAGTCTCGGCAAGCGAGACTGCATCAATGGTGGTTTCGAGGTCATAGTAGTCGAGAACCAGGTAGTTGTGTGAGTATCCAGATTCCAGCCGCTGGTGAGACCTGGGCGAAAGAAGGAGCTGGCTTTTCGGCGTGTCGGGAGTCATTTTAAGGGGGAGGGGAGCGTTCAAGCAATGCAAAGGGGAGAAGCTTTCATGCAACAGAAGGGGAAATGGGATTGGAAATGCCGAAACACAGAAGGTTGTGGTTGTGTGTTTGCAAACAAAAATGTCAATGAAAATGGGAAAGTGCTGGAGTGAGGAAATGTCAAAGTGCAAGTGCAAGCACAAAATGTAACAACTTAAAGACGGGAGAATTTAAGAATGCAAGAATGCAAGAATGTTGGACGGTAAAAAGGTCAAAAGGTCAAAATAAAATGTAATAATGAGAAAGCGTCCAAGCGTTCTGGCCAAGAACAAAAGACACGGTTGAACAAATTGATTGGAATCAGAAATGGCAAACTTGCAATGTGTTCAGAGCATAAGCGTGTGTTCCATTGGTGTGCGGAAAAAAAAAAGACCTTGTGGGGATGATTTTATGGCCTTTCTATTTGGGTGTGTGTCTTTTTTTTTGTTGGTCCTTTTTTCTGTTCAACGTTGCACCGTGTGATTTGTTTCGGTATGTCGATCTGGTATGACGAGCGTGACTTGCTTGGGGAAGCCAGAAATGTGCGGGTGCAAATTGGAAGCAGGGCTTCTATGCTAGAAAGTTCGGGGCAGTCGGAGGAAGGTGAGGGAGACAGGCGAGGGAGACAGGCGAGTGAGAAGCGCAATTGGCGTGAGAAGATGAACGAATGAACGAATGAACGAATGAACGAACGAATGAATGAAAGAAGGAAGGAAAAATGGAAGAAGAAAGGAAGAATGGAAAATTGAAGTGAGGTGTGGGGCCAAGAGGACGGGAACTAATGTCAATGGAGGAAAGATGGAGGTGTAAATAATCAAATTTCACGATTTGTTTCTTTAAAAAAAAAAAGGTTACAATATTTTTCCCCCAAACCACTGTCCAAGGAACAGGGCATATTTCTTGTGTGGCCTCAGGCCCTGGGCCTGGAAATAGACATATAAACCTCATCCACGCCGTTTCTTCTACAAATAAACTGACCCCTCTCAAGTAAAAACTGAATTTCTGAGTTTTCCTCCGATTACAGATTTCACTTCACCATTGTAGAAAGGAACCCCCAAACTTCAAGTGTGGACCATGCCAAAAAGGCAAGGTGCGAATAATTGCCCTGAAAAAAATACCACCCAGCCGCATACTTCCAAGAAAAGAAACCCTCTATTCTTTATAAATTCACCATATGTATCTTCTGCCGTGGAAGGCCCAAAACTGTTGTAGTTGTTCAAGTTGTGCCATTTGTTTGCACTGCCTCATTTCTTATGCATTTCTTGGCCGTGCTTGGCATGGGCCGCGCACGTGACTTTGCTTCCATCATCACAACTGACTAGTACGTGAATTCTCCCAAATTCTTACTACTTCTAGATACACAAAAAACACTTAAATCATCCCACGGTTGGGCTCTAGCAAAACACACAAAGCTCGAAAAGTGAATCCCTCGTCCTGGAAAACTTTTCCACTCGCGTTTCCATGCTCTGGCGCAACCTCAATCCTCCCACAGTGTACCGGCTGTGCCAGCCGATGGATTTGCCTGAAGGGCTTCTAATATCACACGATTTTGCCGAGCCCGTGAGGTATATCCAAAATGCCGTGTATCATCAAAACTGCAAGATGGGGCGTACCCCTCGCATGAACACAAACATCAATTTGGTCATCGACAAGTTCTCGGAAAACCTTCCTATGGTGACGGACTCATGGCAGCAATATACCCAGAGCCCAGTTTCTGGCGGAAGCTTTATTTACAGTGTGGCGCCCATAGTATACTCTTTGGCGACGCTGGCGGTTATCACGTGGTTCCTTACTATCTTCGTCATCACCAACTACATGATAAAACCCTCGTTGCTCCTAAAATCTTCGGTGCTATTGGCGTCCGTGTACATGCTCATAGCGGTGGTCAAATCTATCGTTATTTTGCATCATCAGCAACGCGAGGGCCACTTCCACGGAGAGGCACTTCTTCAAATCATCAACAACAAGCTCTATTTGAAGATTATCGACTTGTTTGTCACGTTCTTCTTACAAATCAACCAGGTACAAATCATCATGCGGTTGTTTTCTCGTCAGAGCGATAAACGCCTCATTTTCTTGGTGGGAGTGGCTACGTCCATTGCATCACAGACGCTATGGAGTATCAGCAAGTTCCACGCGTTTAGCGACACTGTAGAAGCAGGCAAAATCATCCCCGCCTTCACTTACTTGATCCGTATATCCATGAGTATCAGTTACGCGGCAATTTTCACTGCTTTCCTCATCACAAAAATGAAAACCCTTATGCTCCACCCCAGCATCTGGGCCATTTCTGTCTTGTCGCTTTTGCTTATTTATGCGCCAGTGGCGTTTTTCATCGCTGATGTGTCTAGTGCGTGGATCTACGATCTCGCGGAGATTTTCTCCACCGTAACTTACGTGATTTGTGTGGTGATTCCATGGGAATGGTGTAATAAGTACAACGTGATCCGAAAGATCCAGGAAAAAGAGGGCGTTCTCGGCCGCAAGTTTTACGAGGACGAACTATATGAGCTTGATAAACTCGAGTTGTTTGTTGAGGAGGACTCTGACAACGACAATTATTCCACCCATTCTCTGAACCAAAGCTTACTATCGAGACGCACGGCACGCACGGCACGCACCACAAACACAACGACTTCTATCGTGCTGCCACACAATAAAGAACGCCACAGTGTTTCTGCTGCACCAAATGTCACCGACCGTGTCACTGACGGATACTTTCGTATCCGCGACGGGTTTGTTAAAGTCACCGATTTCATTATTGCCACAGGTATGGCAATCCCAAGGTCCGTGAGTGTGACAAGTTCTGCTGCTGGTGCGCCTCAGACTAACAGGGACAATTTCTATACGATGGACCCTTCTGCTGGCCAGAGATCCACGGGGATTCACAACCCCACCTCATCACGTGACACTGAACGCCGGGGCGGAGACGTTTACGTCTACCGAACCAAAGACATGAAGATCAGTTTTGATGAGTGACCAATAAAGACATGAAGATCAGTTTTGATGAGTGACCAATAAAGACATGAAGATCAGTTTTGATGAGTGACCACTAAAGACATGAAGATCAGTTTTGATGAGTGACCAATAAAGACATGAAGATACTTTTGCAAATGAAACGTGGCGCCAAACAAAAGACACGAAGATCAATTTTGGAAGTCAGTTGTGATATTGGCCAGTGATTCGACTTGTGTCACAAGTATCTGGTTTCTCCAAACCACCATTCTATTATAACTTGTGTACTTTTTTTGAAGTGAATTTTCATTTCTCTTAAATATGATTTACCATTAGATTCCAACATAGCAGTTGCAGAAATGAGGTCTTTGTCGGTCTCATTTACTTCTTGAAAACTCAAGAGGTTGGGGTGGGTATTAGGGGTTCAACTTGTGTACTTCGTCACCCTATAAAGAGGATAGTATGTATGAGAAACTTCCAGCAAAGTTAATCATGTTTAAAAGTGTTGGGTTCGCGTTATTGATTAATGAAAAAACAAGAAGTTAATTTTTTTTTTGAAAAAAATGAAGCAAATAACAAACACAAATATAATATGATCAAACACGAGGCCCACAGAATGTGTCAATTCTTTTATCAATATTTGGTTTTGAAAACCTTCACAATACATACGACATAATCTGCATAGTTGTTTAAAATTAAAGAAAGTGTACCTAGAACTTCAATAGAACTTCAATATTCATAAAATAATGATTACATCTTCAAGCGATTTCTTCAAGTGATTTCTTCAAGTGATTTCTTCAAGTGATTTCTTCAAGCGATTTCTTCATTAGTTTCATCTTAGTTGGTGTCATCTCCGCCAGAATAATATTCTTCACTAAAAATATCTTCGATTAGAAATTCTTCCGCAAAACTGCTCATCAGCATGGTTCACATCTTCCTTGTCACTTTGGAAAAAAAATGACACCTTTAAACGCAACCAACGTCAAGGTGATGAAAATCCGCCTTCGCATGCTGATTCCTGTTCCAACCCCACCAAGGTCACCTTCCGGTGGCGGTGATTTGAAGACAAACCAAAATCCATCCATCATTTCAAAAAAAAAAAAAAAAAAAAAAAAAAAAAAAAAAAAAAAAAAAAAAAAAAAAAAAAAAAAAAAAAGAAAAAGCTCTCATCTTTCGGACATTAAAACATTTTCAGAACTTGATCCACCAAGAAAATTCTTTTTCCAAAAGCTAATACCAAAGAATCCCCACTTACTCCTGCTACTGATCGGAAATCTCGTAAGCAAGGTTCCTCTGAAAATGACTCTTCTATCGTGACTTTATCCCTGACTACCCCTCCAACCACGACCCCTTCTTCCATCTCAGATGGCGGCAGTGAAAACCTTTCTCGTGATGTTCGCGTATCGGCTTATCCAGATTCCAGCCAATAAAGATGAACATGGAATACACCCCTATGAGCCGTACAACTGCTTGGCTCTGTCCGACCTTGAAATTTCCTTCATAGCTCGCGGGGCCATGGACAACGTACCATTAGACACCACCACGACTGACTCACCACGACTGACTCACCACGACTGACTCACTGCGACTGACTCACTGCGACTGACTTCAGTTTGGTTTCAGTCGCACCACTGAGCACCACAGAAGCTGCGAAACGTGCAACGGCTGCAAATTCTTGACCCGACTCAATTTCCGCAAATAATGGCAATGCGATTAATCCTGAAGACAATGTCTTTACGTCCTCCACTGGTGCAAGCGTTACGGCTGCGGCCCAGGCTGGGACCGAAGCCCCATAGGTTAGAGCTCCCAATCCAACCCTGGCTCCAGTTCTGACCGCTAAACCAAAGCTGAAGAAACAACAACGGAAAGTTGATAAGGCAAGTAAAACTAAAGCTAAAACTAAAGCTAAGGACAAAGCTAAGGACAAAGCTGAGGACAAAGCTGAGGACAAAGCTGAGGACAAAGCTGAGGACAAAGCTGAGGACAAAGCTAAGACTAAAGCAACAACCAACCCAACGCCTGGAATGCAGTTAAAATCGCAAAATTGAAGAAAAATGCCATATATCCTGACCAACTCATCGGCACCAGATGCTCTCTATTACCTTGCAAGAGGCCCAGCAAATTTATCCTTGGATTGGTCTCATCCACTCCACGCGAGAAACTTCAACAGATACCGCCGTTGGCAAGTCGATGAGCATTTCTGGCTAAACAAACACTTTCCCACAATCAAGTTGGCGAAAATCTATAATGAAATTAGATATGCCCGTTATTTTCACCATCGGGGCAGTGCCATGGCCCACAGAAAGACCCTTGACTACCTCATATCGTTGCTTGTAAAGGAAGCAATCAAATTCCTCGCCTTCCAGAATTGCAAACTGTTCCCCTGAAGTCGTACTCCGCACGGATAGCAACAGAATCCCTTCAGATTCCGTCGAACCTATTATTTCCGCCATTGGAGCTTTGATTGAATCTGCTTTCAAGAAAAGACTGGCAAAATTAGCTAAGCTTCTTGGTCAAGGCTACGCAGATTTCCCCAAACATATTCCTGGGGCTGCCAGACCATATTGGTCCAATAAGAAGGATTACCCACCATCATCATACCATATGTTGACTTCTGCCCAGAAGAAACTCCTCACGGAGGTCACTACCCTTAAAATGGAGTGTACCAGATTCAAGCAATCGAAGGTTTTCGTCTCCCCAGAAACTCAGTATCTCCATGTTAAATCCAAACCTTGGTGCCCTAGTATGGACCGCGAACTTGAACACGCAGAGTGGGTGAACCTACCTGAAGCCACAGCAATTTAATACAAGCATGGCGCCCGTTTCATGGAGCTAAACTCCCGCCAGCATCAAGTTGCCAAACAATCGTACAAGGATACCCGGATTCGAAACCGCACAGAAGGTGATCAAAATGTTTTCCACGCTATGATGAACCCGGAGAATTTTACCCCTTTACCCTCAACACCCCCGGGGCCAAGCCAGATTCCCACAACTAGTCCTTTTCAACAACTTCAAAGGCATCAAAGCCCCTAAGGAGGCTACGTTCCAAGCTGAACAACAGGAATCTGAAGATTACATGTGCGTCGTTGTCTGAAGTATGATGAAGTTAGCCAAAGATCTCTTTTCCACTTAAATGGATCACACTCTCTACGAGGAGGGCTCTTCCCTTCTGTCAATAAAGAATTGTGCACCACTGAAAGGACATTCCACATTGATGCTGGTGGTTGGTATATCCCAAGGATCAGATACGAGACACACGTTGGGCTGAATCCTGAACACAATTCTACTCCGGCCAAGCCATATAATACCTTCGCTGTTCCCGAGAACTTGCTGGAACCCACCGATATTACCCATGCCGTACAGGTAGCGGTCCCCATAGAGAGCAGCACAGCTGTTCCAAGAACAACTGGTGGTTCCATGTCGAGGTCTCGGCATGCGATGACACCCAAAGATTTGCCTTCCAAAGACACCTCGAGACCTTCCAAAGACATGACCTCTGTCCTTGCAGAAGCTAGTGCTGCTCAAGCCGCAGCTAGAGCGGTCTCCGCAGCAAAGGCTATGCAACGGGCATCATCGTAATTGACCCACTGCTGGAATCAGACTCCCGGTCCAAGAATTCGGCCTCGCCCGATGTGTCCTCCATGGATTCAGATGACGACTGACTCTAACTCCCAAGTTCCTGACTACGAAGAGTCAATCCCTGCTCTTACTGAAGTAGACCCCATCGCTGTTCCCTTGGAGAACGATGCTGAGGTCTACATTGATGATGGTTTCGACCCAGAGGATGACGACTGCGATATGGATATTGCCGAGTTAGACAAGTCCATTTGGGTATTCACGCAGGCACCTGTCAAGACATCCCCAATAGGAGAATTTCTAACCATATCATCAAACAAAGACACGGTCACGTTTGCGTGGTCCAAGCCTAACTTCAAACCAGATCCACACCTTACACCGGACACCAGAGCTAAGCTTGTGGCAAGTCAAGTCATACGAAGTAGCCTGGGCAGGGATGTCTCCAGATCTCGAGGAGAGTGCCATGGATGGCCCGATGCGGGATCAAAAAGCAAAGGCAATGTCTTGCACTCAAGCTCAAACAGTAAAACCAACGACACTTGGAACAGCTAGAAAGGTCGCCTCCAAGAGACCGGGAGGGAAAGGCATACCCCCAGCCAAATCGACCCAACCCCCGAGGCGCTTGCCTCGGAATACGGGCGCCCACTTCAAAAATCCGGTCGGTGTAAACTCAGTCTGAGAGGAAGGAGACCAAGAACAAATTACCCGCCAGACCGGCCCCTGGCATCTTGGATACGCTTGATCAGGGCAAACTGACCAATGGGTTATGGCTTTTCATCTGGATTTATCGTCCCTGTAAGGCATTTCAACTTCAGGCGCAAATTTGGGATGATTTCCGATTCTTAAATTCATATCCTTCCCGAAGGTGACAAAATTAACCTGTGGTGAAGATACTCATGGGTGGGAACTTCGACGATGTGCTCGACGAGGTGCTACACCTGGAAAGGACTCATACGGCTTCCTCGAACTTCCATATCAAGGAAGTACGCGACTACATGTCCCATCTACTCTCTCCCAGTAGACGCCAGGAACAAAAAGTTCCACCAATAAACGGCAGTTGGATCGTCTCTAGTTTTCCCACTAGGCGGAACGTCGGATCTCTTAATGTCAGTGTCCTTGCTGAAATTATGTTGGGCCTGGTGCTTCACAGACGCATCTAACACCCAAAATTTTGGCCCGGTATTAAAGTGCACTAGATAGTATATAAAGGCATGGGATTTCCCACAAAATTCCCGTCATGTCTATCCACTAAACAATGTTCGCGGCCACTGGAATATACACATTCAACTCCCAATTTTTGCATGGCACACTCTCTCACATGCCAATCTTATCGTGGCCCAATTTCGCTACCCGTAAACACTCATCTTCATAGCCTGTAATATGTATGTACTCCACGCCTGCTTCTGTGAGTTTCTTCTTGCCAGTGTTTTCCTTCACAAAAGTGTCAGGCTCAACCACACCCACAAAACACGTTTTGATATTCGTGGCCAACACACGATCGACGCACGGAAGATTTCCACTTAGACGATACGAGCAAGGCTCCATTGTAGTGTAGAGTTCAGTGCCGTCGGGAACGTCAGTGGTGCCGGTCCTCTTGAAGTACTTCTCCAACGCACACTGTTCCGCATGTGTATTCCCCGGCAACTCTCTGGAATGACCCGTTTCGAGAACAGTTCCATCAAGAACCAACACTGCGCCCACATTGAACTGGGTCTGAGTTTCTCCGCACTTCTTGGCATTCTCAAGAGCCAATTCCATGAATTGACGGTGCGGACTCAACGCCCATTCGGGGTAATCCACCTTATATGACCACAGTTGATCTTCGGCCTCATACTTGTATGCATGAAGCCACAAGTCCAAGTCGTTAGGCCCAGGATCCGTGTAGAGAGGAACTTGACATTCTTCGCAAACATCCTCGGTGAGAACTTCTCCATCTTCTTGCGGGTGGATCCATGTAGAACAGGCTCTAGTTTTGCCAATGGTGTCCAAGCGGGAGATGATGGTGGGGTCTTCAAGACCCGTGTTGCCTTTTCCCAATTCAGAGTTTCCCCAAATATACTCGCTCAGGTAAATGGGGTCATTTGCAATAGGGTGTCCCATGTACTGGAGGTGGACTCTGATCTGATGCGTTCTGCCTGTGAGCGGATGACACTTCACAATGGAGGTGTGCGATTGGGCATCGTAGGAGATTCTCACAAACTCAGTTACTGCGGTCTTGCCGTTCTCAACATCCACAACATTAAGTGCATGTTTGGGCGAAACAGTGCTAAGTGGTTGGTCTACTTTATGCATGCCCAACGGAAACTTGCCTTTGACCCGTGCAATGTACTCCTTTCGCACGCTTCTCTCGCGCATTTGCTTGACCATGGACTCGGCTCCCTTGGCGTTTTTGCCAAGAAACATGAGGCCCAGCGTGAGTCTATCCAAGCGGTTGCAGGGGTGCACAGTGATGCCGTGCTCATGTTGCATGATCTTCGTGATGGTGTTGTATCGGTAGCGGCCGGCCGGGTGCACAGGCAATCCCGAGGGTTTGTCGATGGCGATGATGTTGTCGTTTTCAAACACGATTTTTATGGGCCGAGACGTGACTGCAGGTTCGTGGCGATGTAACCTATGACTTATGAGGTCTCCATTTTTCACCACGGAGTCGATGTTTGACGGACATTTGTTGAGCAACACGCGGCCTTCGGCAATGGCCTTACGGTAAAATTCCGGTTCTTTGTCTCGGAATTCATCCACGAAAATGTCGATGAGTTTGCGGTCCCTCCACCGAAGCTTACAGTACGTGAGGTACGTGAAAAAATACGGCGTAACTCTACGCAAAGGCCCGTCGATCTCGTAATGAGCCCCCTCAGTCTCCTCCTCATGGATAGTCTTGTTGTTTTCGCCGGTGGAAACTAAGATGTTTTTATCTACCGCCTGCTGTTTGAGGCGAAACCCTAACTCATCTCGCTGCTTTTTCAGCTCTTTAATGGGCCGCGAGGGTTTGAGTTTTTTCGCCGAGGGCGAGGTTTCTGGGGCTGATTGTGGATTAGAAATATCCTGTTGTGGTAGTGAAGCCATTTTCAAGGTGGTAGAAAATCTCTGGTGTAAGATGTGCCGAATTAGCATCAACTGAAAATTCGTTGATTTGGTGAGGGCACGGGTGAGGTGAGGTGAGGTGAAGCCGGCTGGAACTTTGACAGCCTTTAATGCTTCGCACATATCGTTATAACGACGCGGAGTGGTATGGAACGTGTAATTCCTGGCGATCAAATTCAATGGAACGAATAAGCACGTTACCCCCAATTGTCCACGAAAGAAGTCAAAATGTCGAAAGCCCATTAAACATAAAGCATATAACCCCCTATGACAATTATTCGAGATTTGCTCTCCATTTGGCAGTGATTACCACCCGTGTCACCATCCTTTTTGGGATGGGGTGTAATATGTGCTACCCATGTGATCATACACCAAAAATAAGCTTGCTGGATTTCCATGGACACCAGAAACACCAAGAGACCAACGTATACACCAAGAGACCAACGTATACACCAAAAGACCAATTTTAGACGAAATTTTGCCGGAGTCCACATTGCTGGCCGAAGCTGGTGTACGGGGGTTTTCCCAGGGCCACCCTCGCTGAGGCGGACCTGGTGAGGCGGACCTGGTGAGGCGGACCCTTGTGTAAAGTATATATATCTCATAGAGCGTTCTTCGGATAATCTTTTTATCCCGGTCATGATTTCTTGCTATTCTGGCCCATGTAGCACACAAAATCCTGACATAAATAGTTCAAGGGAAACCTAACGAGGTGACATATGTACTTGGTTGTTTGCTGTGCTCAGCGGTGTATACACATCTTTAAGTTTCATTTTCCACAGGACATTATTGCACATCTGTATCTTCAAAGTGGGGATCACACCTTAATTTATATAGAAAGAAATCTAATTTGTTCACGAAAGGCCTTGTTCGACCCAAAAACCAAACATTGAAATAATTACCAAGAGTGAAAGCAAATGCTCAAAAATCATTAAACACCTTGAGAACGCGCCTACCCTTAATATACACAGGCATATGGGTGGTGCAGTGTTTTCAAAATTAAGCCAATAGTGGGGTATAACCTCAGATAAAGTTATTTGTTGTTGGAGACACGGCCCTCGCCCAAAGCCGTGGACACATTCTAAAATTTCCGCGGAACATCCGCCGAAAAAGAATTTCTAGTGAATGTGAAGACTGTAGTATTTATAGAATTGGTAAACTACAGTCTGTATGGCTTCTTGGATGTCCCATTAGGATCTCACGGCAGATCTTTCCTTTGGGCCACGGGAACCATAGACTCAACGGACAGTAGGCATGCCAATTAATGATATGAAATGCTTCGGAAGTCTTCTGTATCGATGCGCACATTAAGTTCCACGCCATCGCATCGTTGCTGAATTCCAAATACTTCCACCAGAGTTTCGATCCATGATAATTGAAAAGACGAAGTTGGCTTGTTGCATGTCGCAAAGTCAGCTATTTCAGCATGTGCCTTATAGTCACACGTACGGGGAAATAAGAGCCAATATGGAAATCATATATGTCTTCGACGTTGTGATACTTCCATTTCGATCTATGAGGACATTCACAAAGCTTCGTCTCATGTGAGCTTAGCCCTTTCCTTAGTACATGGGTCCAAATAGGGCATATACATCACCGGTGAAAGAAAACTTGTTCTTTTCTTGTTGATTTTGAACTTTTTAGGGTGACCTTTCGCCCACTCTGCCGCCTTGGGCCAGCCCTAAATCAAGCCTTGTTTCTTCAACTCTTCATAATCTTTCCGTGACATGACGTTTCCTTCGTCGTCCTCCACCTCCACATCATTTTCATCATCCACAAACTCAGCAATTTTATTGTGCTTGACTTTTTCTCGGAGCTGCTCCACCTCAACAATTGAAGAGATATTTGCATATAGGGACGTATCCTGTTCCAGCACCCCAAGACACATGAGTCCATAAACGTGCTTGGGCAGGCCAAAGTGTTTGTTGAACTGTTTGCGTCCCTTGTAGGCGACATTGCCGCAGATTTCGCACAGGTATGTCCGGTGGAGTCCCTGTAACTTGTAGAGCCATAACGGAATTGGGATTCCGTCTGCTCCTAGAGGTAAATCCTTGGCAAATATGTCGTCGAGGTCATCTTCTTCTTCGCCATCGGTTTTGTCGGCTTCCGAGTTGGAATCCACCGCGGTGTAGTCGGAGAGTTCACCCTCAATAGCAATGCGTTCGAGTTGTTGCTCTCGGTCGGAAAACCGTGACCTGCGTTGATAATCGTTGATGGTAGCATCAAAAACAGGTTTAAGTTTAGTCACAAGTGACGTTATCTGGGCCTCTAGGACCTTGGGTGGTAGGAGCTTGGTTGGTAGGGGTTTGGTTGACAGTCTTTCGGCATTGATGGTTTGAGATTCTTGGGTGGAGGCGTCGTTTGCTCGATTTTCGTTTTTCTTGTGCTTTTTCCCTGACAAATGGCCAATATAAACAGACTCCTTCGCAAAGAGCTTATCGCAGGCCTTACAAAACACCTCACCTTTCTCGTTGGGTGTGGGGACATTCCTGGAGTCATTGTCGTTCTTTTCGTCTCCATTGATTTCATCCGTTTTGTCTCCATTGATTTCATCCTTTTTGTCTCCATTGATTGCATCCGTTTTGTCTCCATCAAGATCCCCCTTCATGTCTCCTTTAATATCTCCCTTCATATCTCCATTGAAATCCCCCTTCGTGTCTCCACTGATGCTTTCCATATCTAGAGGATGCGCATTACTGTGGAACACCTTGAGGTACCGCAAAAGGCTCTCAAGGTACCGGGAATAGTCCAGGTTCTTTTGAAGACCATCAAACTTAAGAAACAGTTGGAGATATTCCACGTACGTTTGCCGAGACCCCAGCAAGGCCTTGTACATTTCATAGAAGAGGGTCAAGTCCACGTATTTCCCATACGACTCGGCCTCGCTGAATGCCAGCTTGAGCTTGGCGTCGATGTGCTGTGTGGCACGAGAGAGATGGTACTTTCTCTTGACCTTGCCATGTTTCCATGGTTTTGGGTGTTCCAGTGACCCCAGCGATCCAAATAAACTCAGCGACCCTACAGGCTCCGCCTCACTCTCCTGGGGCGCACTCAGGTACATTGCAAAGGAGTTCATCGTGGACGATGCGTTTCCGCGAGAAACCTTTGCATACTTGGCATCTATTTTCTGGATGGTGGCCACGATGTGGTGGAAGTTGGAATCTGGATCGGACATGGCGGAGATCTCGCTGGCTAGTGTTTTGTTTGCAAACCCAGCCTTGCATCGATCCGTGTCAAGCACATACTGAGTGGCAAAATAGTCAAGCTCGTGTTGTTGCAGAAGTGTTTCCAAATGTGGCCGTTTTGGTTTGGACTCGAGCACTTCGTCTGGGTGTGGCACGCCGGCCGCTTGTCTCAACACGGGATTTCTTCTGAATCTTTGCGAAGAGGCTTTCTCTAGAACGTTGAGTTCTTCTAGAAGCTGTCTTTGAGCTTCGAGAGACATTTTCTGGGGTTTTATTGGGTTTTGGGTTCTTGGGTTTTTGGGTTTTTGGGTTTTTGGATGTGTTTTGGATGTGTTTTGGATGTGTTTTGGACGTGTTTTGGGTATGATGGGTGAAAACACGCCTTGGAGAAGCAGGTGGTATATTTGTATGTGCCTCGAGATGCGCATCTGACGTATGTGTACATTTCTGCAGTTCGCACTAGATATAAATGATTGTATGAATGAGAGGGGTTCCGTGGAGGGACGGAATAAGGACACACTTTACAAAGGTTTTTGGTATGATTAATTGGAGTTGAACAGGCTTGTTCTTCTTCAGAAGGTTTTTTTTTTTTTTTTTGATTTTCGATGATGGGTCGGGTGCTGGTTTCACGAGATCTGTTAAATAGATATGCCGTAGTTGTTCCACTAATATTACCACCAACGGCGGAAAGTGTCCATTCGTGAAGTATTTCTGGATACATTCATGAGAGGAGAAAACAAAAAAGAAGGAGAAAACAAAAAAGAAGAAGAAAACAAAAAAGAAGAAGAAAACAAAGAACAAGAAGAAAACAAATAAAGAAGAAGAAAACAAAAAAAAAGAAGAAAACAAAAAAAAAAAAAAAAAAAAAAAAAAAAAAAAAAAAAAAAAAAAAAAAAAAAAAAAAAAAAAAAAAAAAAAAAAAAAAAAAAAAAAAAAAAAAAAAAAAAAAAAAAAAAAAAAAAAAAAAAAAAAAAAAAAAAAAAAAAAAAAAAAAAAAAAAAGAAAGAGGGCAAACCGAAATAGTGAAATTGAAAATTCTTGAATGTCAAATACAATAATGATTGATTGGCTCAAGTCATTTGAAAATCAAAGTAAAAACAAAGAAGGTGGCAATACAAGCAGAAATTGTCAGAAATCGCAGAGACCAATACTTGTAAATAAAAGGAAGAATAAAAAATCACCGAGCGCCTGAGAGCGAATGGATGCAAAGTGAGTTAAGAGATGATGGTGAGCTTGGCAAAGTGCTTCCCTGAAAGTTGAAGACATAACCCATCGGGAAGTACTTAGAATCACTTAGAATGCTTGAGCAGCTCGGCCACCTTGAGATGTGACTTGAAGATACCGAGCCAGAGTATCTTCAGGTCTTAAAGAAATATGAAGATCAGTTTCTGGTGTGGACCAAGGAATAACCAGTTCAATCCCACTTTTTAAGCTTCTTTAAGCCTTGCAAACCACCAGAGAACACTTCATGCTATTCTAAAAAAACTTCCTCTTATTTTTGTTGCTTGGAATTTACCGGCAATTTAACCTGATATGAAGATTCAGGAGAAACCCCATATTCCCCCAAATGAAGAAGTTTTGGTGTTTGACAGATACAACACCTCTAAAAATGCAAAATTTGGTTTTGCATGTTGATGAGTGCATCTTTCGGAAGACAAGTCTACCATAGTTTTCAAAGGTTTGTATCTTCAGTACATTCTTATTTTTTTAGTAAATCCTATATCCTCCACCGGTTTTATGTTATGAAATCGCCACACATATGGTACTGGGGTGTCAACTGGCAATAATAGAGCCACCTTCGAGGTGGTTCTTCAGACAATTCATAAGAAATAGGCATGGTTCTGGATACGACTTACATCGGAATAATCATTGCAGCTGTAAAAACAAATAATCTGATGAATGGGTGATCGGGGTGGGTTACCAAGGACACTATCTGTTTAGAGAACTTACATAGGGTCCTTCAGTCCCATAACACGAGAGGCTCGAGAAGCACCACTACTGTCCTTGCAAGTATTGTAAGAGCTTGGGGCGTTGCACGTGAGGATATCCAAGAAGCGTCTAATTCTACCTTTAGTTGATTTGCAAGGCTTAAAATTTTGAACCCAGGAAATTTATTTGGTTTTACTCCAGTCGGTCTCTTTCTATCATTATAGCGGGTGATTCTCACTTGAGTGTCTGTTTTTGAAAGAAACGAATCGCATTAACGAATCGCATTATACAGAAGAAGGATATATAGAAAAGAAAGAAGCAATAACTCCCTCTGGCTCAGGTATGCAGTTACGAGACGCCCTGAATTTCAAAAGCTTGGATCTCCTCCATATCATCACCAGTGCACTGATTGCGTCAACCAGCCGTTGTCTAGGTGTACTCCAACACACACCTCAAATGCCTTTTCTAGAGGGGTTGAGAAACCAATTCACTTTTAGCAATTCACCGGGCCTGTAATGAAAAAAAAACCCCCTCGTGAACCCTTCAAAACCATTCTCGCTCCCGACGATTCCTTACCCAATCAGCATCAACTACTTTACAATGCAACAACCGAGGCAGCTAGGTTGCCATCGTTATAACGGGGGACCCGCGTCGCGCAATACCCTTGCAATACCCATGGAGTACCCACGCTATGTGCAACTCACCAAACTCCGGCTCCTGCTCCAGCTCCGGCCCGAGCCTCATGATGCCCACAAGAAATCATACATCCCAACTTGTCATCCATTAATAGTCAAATTGTGCCCATCACTTCGTGGGAATTTGCCAAATCTTCACCGCTTCGTTCTGTTTATCCATTTGCTGGATCTCGGCAAGTCACATGGCATTATTGCTCCGCATCCCAACACCTCACACATCCACCACCACCTAAGTCATCTTGACACCAGAAGCACCACACTTTTCACCAAAAGGTATATCCGCACATCGTAAACCGCCAATGTCGATCCCTCTATTTCTTTTCACGTTCAATTGTGGAAAACTAAGCATCAATGCGACCGAATTCGCCAACGAACTCCAACACGCTCTTCCACACTCTCCGTCGGACTTATTTGTGTTTGGATTCCAGGAAATATGCTCAATTTTGGATGGGTGTTTTCCCCACACCGTTCGGAAACACGTGATTGCCATCAACCGCATCATTCTTCATGCGTTGAAAACAAAGTACAATGTTGCGTCTGATACTGACTATGCATTCACAACCGTGGGCCTCCACCACATGGGGGCCATTGGCATGGTTGCCGTGACACCGTACGCACTGAAGTTTGGTCCGTGCCGGTTCGCCGATGCCAGCTGTGGATACGCCCATTCGCTGTTGAAAGGCAGCGTCGGGCTCCGCGTGAGCTACACCGCCGCTGATTCGCTGCGCACTGAGCTCACGTTTGCCACATCACATCTCTCTGCTTCTGAGGGCGACTTCTATTATGACAGACGTCTCCAAGACATCCACACATTGATGCGGGCGTTGGATTTCGGCGACGGCTATAGCTTTCTCAAGCCAAACTCCCACGCTTTTTTCATGGGCGACTTGAATTTCCGTGCCACCAAAACTCCCAAAGACTCCCTGTCCGTTTTGGATGAACTTTTGGCTGTACAGGATACCACCGACGTGACCAAAGATTCCCAAAAGAACAAAACTAAGGCAAATGTCGCAGATTTGGTGGCCAGACACGACGAACTCACACGAGGCCGAGTCAACGCGGAAGTATTTGCCGGGTTTGACGAGGCTTGCATCAGTTTTCGCCCCACATACAAGTACCACTTGAACACAGCCATCTATAACTCCAAACGTTGTCCGCTGTGGTGTGATCGCATCCTTTTCCAGTCTACATACAAGGTAGGCTCTTCTCCGGTCGTTCGCGAGTACAACAGCATATCCACATACCTCTTCTCAGACCATCGGCCCGTATACTTGCAACTCACCATTCCACTTGACGCACCCGAGCCCATTATCGCTCCCAACGGGTACCTTGTCGTGCTTCCTGTCTTGTCGCACCTCGAACATAATAGTCAAATCAAAGACTTTGATCCCAACACCTCAGTCAGTGGGCCAACGCAGGTGTACATGAAATTCACAGGGCTTGATTGGTTAAACCAATACTTTTTGAGGAGGGTTGCTGATTTCACAATAGGTTATGCGTTATGGTTTGGTACCTCTCCAAAAGGGCGACTTGCGTTGCTTGCACTTGTTCTATTAGCATGGGTAGTTTATGCCATATAGAAGCGTTGACAGCGGCTGATTGAAATCAGGAGTAATAGAACCCATACAACAAACCCATACAACAAACCCAAAAGTTTGCATTTGCAATGTTCATTTTGGTCCAGTTCTTTCGCAATGCACGCACAGTTTGGTACTGAAAACACTATGTAACAAAGTGCAAGCTAAAGACTTCTTCTGGGTACAGTCACAAACTATCATCCATAGTACACGTCGCCTGCTCTTAATAAGATACAACAAACACCAAAGAGATTTCTTTCGCACATCAAGCACCGGCCTTCTCAAAAACAAAGCCGATGTAAAACGCAACAGCCTCCTTTTCATCACCCTCAACTCCATACTTACCATCAGCTCTTTTCATGCCCTCAATCAAGTTTTTGTTCAACTTGTTAAAATACTTTGGGATTTCCAGACTAAAGATCTCGGAAAAGTTCTTTTTATACTTGAGAATAAGACCGTAATCTTCGCACAACAGACGAAGTGTCTCGAAAGGAACCACATACTCGGGAACGTCATCAACTGCATCCTTCAAGAAGTAATCATATCGGTTACCATATGGAGACCGGAAAACACCATCTTCCGGTGGCTCTTCCTCGAACTTGACATGGTACAAATCATTGCCAAAGGTGCGGTCGGCAATGTACTTCTTTTCGATAATTTTGTTGCGGATGAAGTCAGAGGATGGGATGGTGCCAATGAAGGTTCCTCCTGGGCGCAAGGATCTGGTGATGTTGGTGAGAATAGTGCGGACTTTGGACTCGCTTTCCCATGCATAATGGAACGAAAACTGGATCGAGACCGAGTCTACAGGAAATAAACCATCGATGATTCCAGGAAAGTTTTTCTCTAATATCTCCGGCACAGAGTACGTGAACAAGTCACCCGTCGCAAAGCAAGCCTCGAAATTGTACCGACGAGAATCCCTGTTCCGCTTTGACTGATGGTTTTGTGGAATGAAACGGGCCTTGTTTTGCGAGTACCTTGAGAAGGCCTCGCGCACGGAAGCATCACTGATATCTATGCCCACATACTGGTCCACATTGACGAACTCGCACTTGTTCAAGTCACCGCCCTTGCCACAGCACAAATCTAAGAATACAAGAGGTGCTTGTGGTGCCCTGCGCTTAACCCAGTTGCCTATGAGCATGTATTTGATCGCGTTGTTAAAGTTCCGCATTTTGTAGATAGGAGACTTTGTACGCGAACCCTGGAGCTTTGACTGGTAAGTTCTCTGGTTATAATGCTGACGCACAATACTGTTGATATCCTTATTTTCCTTGTGAGCAATATTACTCTGGAACGTGCGGTAGTCGGCGTTCATTCCCGGACCTGAGATACTGGGCACCGATGTGTAGGCGGCCACACCCACGGCGGATTCAGCGGGGTCTTCAGCGGGTAAATGATCCCTCCGTCGTGCGTCTGGTTCCGGGTCCCTGCGGATGACTCTGGCGTCGGCGGCAGACCGCGCCGGAGCACCGTACCGGGCGTAGCGGTCCTGGGGGTTCGTTGTATTAGCCGCCGGGCCGTTTGCAGGTGGGTTGGGGGTTGTTGAAGTGGAAGTAGTCGCCGAGTACTTGTCGTACCTCGAGTACCGGTCGTCACGAGTGTGGGTGGGTCTTTGGCCGTACTTATCATATTTATGTGAGGCATCCGCCTGGAGTTTGCTCTTCATCCATGCGGGCACCTCCAGCGCGGCCTCCTTGAAGACAGATGACGCGGGCTTGGCATACTTGGACGGTTTTGTAGCAGCATGGGAAATGTCCTTGTGACGAGAGAGCGAGCTGGTGAAGTCGTCTTCTTCGACATGAACGCGTTTGTCTACGTCCGCCGACGGACCCGAGGGCGATGCCGATCGCTTTATACGAGATTCTCCATTGGAGTAGTTGCTGCCTTTTGTGTCAGAAGAACCTGGTGGTGTGTTTTTATGGTGCTCATCAGACATGTCCAAAATGGTGGTAAGTTTTCGGTAAAGACCCAGATAAGATTGCGTGGAATCAGAAAAAGAGTGCGCTTTGGTTTTGCAGAGACGCTGGCTGTTGGAATTTCTTGAAAGAAACTCTTAAATATGAAAGAAAAGGGGCAAATCCTGGGGAATTGAAAGTGGAAGAAGAAAACCTCGATTGGTGTATTGTGCAGAAAGTTTAGTTTCGTGTTCCGCGAAAAATACTGGTGCGATATTTGAAGTTTTTGAACACACAGTGGAGGCGAGTAAAAAGGGCGAGAGTGTGCTACGCAGATTGTGGTGGGGGTGTTTGGGGGACTTGATGCGGGCTTGGGTGTTTTTTTTTTTTGCAGACTGAAAGATTTGGGTTTTCAAAATCTTGATCTTTGTGGTTTTTTTATGTTTATAATTATTTGCTGTGATTTTCTGTGATTGAGCATTTAGGTCGTACTCGCACACCACATGTATTGTATGAATGTATTATGTTTCAACACACAAGAGCTGAGAATAAAACATTTAGTGTTGAATAAAGAGATGTGATGTAAGAGTATTGGCTGAACATGAAATCAGACTAAAAATGAAACTTAAAGATTCTCCACTCTTTTGGTATGGTGTCTGTATTTTCAAGATATTTGGGTGGAAATCACCCAGTGCGAGTCCTTGGCATCCCCCAATACAAGTGCAGTTTTCGTTTGCTTCTATTCGGTAAGAAACAGCATTTTTCAGGACTTTTTCTTTTAAATGGGTAAATGTGCCAATGATTGGGCCTTTCCACTTGTCTTGCTCGTAGTATGTCAAATGCCTGGCTCTGGAAGGTGTACTGGCCTTTCAAAAGCTGCTCAGATAAACAAGAGAGTATGGACGCATGGGAAATATAATGAAAAAAGACCCAAGAAAGCAATTTCTTTTTTCTCCCGTTTAGTAGGATGAGTCTGTCTTTTGATATAATCCTAAATTCTTTTTTCGTGATTATCAGTTTAATAGCCTGATGGTATATCATGTACCCTTCTCTGCGAGTAAGGCCTTCCATGTCTTGAATGCACCGGATAGTATTTTTTTTTTTTTTTTTTTTGAATACACTAATTGTATTTTCTTGCGCTCTCCTCATTTTATTTTAGGAGCTAGAAACTCTCCAAAATTTCGAAAGTCTAACTGAAACGTTGCTATGTCGTTTGCATTCTCTTATGAGCCTCAAGAGGTCACCCTCCTAACCTTGAACGTATATTATAATAATTCTAGGCACCATGCGAGGCACCAGAGAGGCTTTTCCACCAAAAAAGAAGACTAGCCAAGATCACCGAAAAAACGTAATGCCACGATACTAGATCTCATCATTGGATTCCTGGGCCTCACTCATGATTGGCCTCACCCAAGATTCTATACTATCGTCCAATTGTTCATCGGAATACATCCATAAGTGCAACTCAATGAGTAGGTACCGTTCCCTTGATAGTATGATATTAGTATGAGATTAATACTCTTACCAACGTGAACACAGTTTTGGGTGTCTTTACACCTTATCTATTCCTTTTAATGGTATGCAATTATTAAACTATCATCAGTTGTCGCATGAATCCTCGTTATAAGCATATTCAGCCGTCGCCATATGGGCAAACGAACAGTTGCAATGATGCCTCTCGAAGAGGAGTCATGTGACAAACCCAAAACCCACAAATCCTCAAGATAATAAATCATATAAGCTCAGCGGGAAAATAAAGATTTTGGCGTGCAAACTCGGTCGATATAACTGTGTGTGTAAAATGAAGCAATCACCAAAATCGCTCTTATTGACCAGCTGACTTTAACGCACCATCAATGGGTACCCTCAATTGGCACCCTCAATTGGCACTCCGGCTGGATCTTGATTTAAAATAGCTTACCTTTTAACAGCAACGTCGATAACTCGCTGAAAAGGCTGAGTGAACTAAATCATGTCTAAGGATTCGCTCTAAAAAATGATCTAATTTACCTGCAATATGCCCACCGACTTTGAATTTCCCATCCCATCAAAGAGCCAGTTTACTCTCCAAAGACTCTTTGAAAAGATCCACTATAGGGCTAAGAAACAGCTTTTTGTTCGGCATATAGTGCCCGCCATCATGTTTAATGATTTCAATGTCACGGTAGAGCGAACATAAATACTCTGTTCTTACTGGCGGAACCACCGCATCTTCGGTTCCATATACGGCAACCATTTTCGTCGAAGAAGACGCTGCAGGCTGGAAGAAATTTTTATACAAAGGATTGAGATCCACGCTCGAAGTGTATTCTTGAAGATCGGTGATTTCTGTGTTGAGCTGAGCCATTTCTTCATTGGTGTTTTTCGGAACAGTGAATGCAAATGGAGAGAAAAGCACAGCAATTGCAAGCGGGCCGTTCTTCGGCGCGAGTGTGTCAATCGAGTTTGCCACGATCGCAGACATGGCTGCACCTTGTGAAAAGCCAATAATTCCGTCATAAGGCCCGTTTTCTTCGAGGTGTTTCACGATATACTTCATGGCATCATCGAACCCCACATAGTCGTTGGTTGAAGATTTTAGCCACCAACACCGGTTCACATCCTTGGCAACAATTTCCGACCACCGTTCGTCTTCTTCTTGTTCGTTTACGGATAATCGAAAGGGAAGTTGGTCTTTGGTGGAGATCATTACTGGAGGGTCTAAGTATACTAGATCATAATTCAATTTCTTGGTAAGAAGCTTGCGGAGGCCCGACGATTTTTCCGCAAGAAGACTACCGCTCTGGAGAAATCCAGGAAGACATAAGATGCGAGGCATTGTTTGAATCTAGGATTTTACGTGTCTCGTGCGTCCTGTGGGAGGTTTATGGGGAGATCTAGTACTTAGTTGCTTTTTAAATTTTGAGTCGATGAAGGCTTAGATCTCGTTTTTTACGCGTGGTTGCAGTGCAGTGCGTGAAGTATCATGCCATAATGACCAGCGAGCATTACTCAGCATAAAGAAGTATAGGTGTCATGCATGTGGTTGTCATACCGCAATACTCTACTAAGGCATTCTCACCCGACGCTTGCTCACCGTGCCTATTGACGAGAGTTTTTGAAACTTTGGTGTGGGGTCTAGCTACACTTCTCCTATGCTATAATAAATCGGCGCAGCCGCTTTCCCACCCGCCAATACTACGCACACGCAAGTAATTAAACGCAAAAACAAGATTATTTTAAAAAGCTCGGGGAATACTTTTGTTTAAAATTTTGCTACTAGGTTAAATTCTGAAAAGGATCCTATGGAGCATTTCCTCCAGTACTGGTTCGCTGTTGTTTGTCCAGAACCCCACGCACCACAACCCAATGCAATTCCCCATTAAGCTAACATTTACCATACACAACCGTGCCAGAATATGGTCAAGGGAAAAGGTAAGATGTACACAATTTGATGGCTTTTAAAGGTTTGGAAGTCCGTTTTCAGGACCAGAATAGTAGAAAATATATAATGAAAGAATTGGTATACTTCCATGAATCAAAGTGGCTCTTCTCCATGAGCATGGCTCGGTAAAGCCACAAAATCGTGGCGAAGTAGTTACGAAGAAGATTTCTTCTCTCTTGGGGGTTGCCTTTTGAGAAATCTAGCTTTACATTCCCGTTTCATACCATTGAAATTTCTGCTTAATCATTGAGGGGTGATTAAGAAAGAATAGACTTTGTCAAGAGTTCGTGAATTCTTATGATTTTTTTTTTTCAGGAAAGAAATCAACGTGCCTTATGCATCCATAAAAAGGAGTAGAAGAACTATAGAGATAGTTCAATACTTCTGAACAATCAATTAGTCTTCAGTATTATACCATTTTGAGAAGAAGAGAAACGATAAAACCTTGAAGTTCTCCACTCTTCTAAACCAAGTTATACTCATAAGAAATAACTTGACCCAACCTATGCTTGCTCAGTCGCTTCCAAGCTTATTGAAAAGAAGCTTTAAACAGGAATCTCCCCGAAATCTTATAGACACAAATAAAATTGAGGAAAGGATTCTGGATCCACTTAATTTTAAAATACGCAGTTTGAGTTTCCGGAAAACATGAATTTTCATGAGTCTTCACTATGCCTGAGCACACATTTCAATCAGTATTCGATAAAGGAACACTTTGATGGTTTCTTTCCACTAAATGTCTTCTAATTAATCTCTGGATCAAAAGTTTCCGAAAAGATTTGGTATTCAGAATATGAAAATTTCTGTGTAAGCAGGACTTTCACAAATTTTCATGCGAAATATGAGCATGGGTGGAGCTCTGCTCTTATCGTGTTATTTTGAGGTGCACTTGGTCTAAATTCAAGGCTGGGATTCTTCAGAACTCAATAACACCTTTTGCATAATCCTTAATTAAAAGATGATTTGGTGGAGACACTATATATTTCAAGATACAATGGGTCATGGGAATATCGTATTGTGCAATACTCGCCAATAATGAATTAAGCGTCCAAATCGACATATATAGAAACTCAACAACCCCTAGAGCCAAGACTTCAATCAACCAGAAAAAGGGTGAGAAAATATTTTACAGGGAACCAGGACCTATCAAGAATAAAAAGGCGAAAGTCCGACTTCTTTCCACAAAGATGTTCATTTCTTTGTCGATCTGTTTTCGTTTTCGTTTTCCTTTTTTTCTTTCGTAGAGCCACGAAGAAAGTGTTCTTGCTTAGATGCGATATGTAAGGTACCTTTAAGGGGACAGTTATGGAGCATAATTAAAATGATATTTAAAGGCCGGCTTGTTCTAGCCGACACTAAATTATACGTTTTGCGGTTTGATTCTTCTCGTTGACGAAACATATAATAAACAAAGTCATTTGCGCTTCAATCGGCATTTTTTGTCTCCTGGAAAACCACGATTCAAGAGTATCCTTTATCCGCGTTTTAAAATCCAAGACTTATACAGAAAAGTTTGGCGAAGGATAAAACATGCCAATATTTCAGTTCTTGGAGCAAATATTTCGTTGTGTGAAAATGTTGAATGGCAAGTATTCATACATCGGGCCACAAATCGTTTTGCTTAAGAAACATACTCAAAAACAGGGTCACGAAATTACAATGGCTCAATGAAGTAATGTATAAACGAAAAAGCAGGTGGTTAGCCACATAAACAAAATTCTCACATAAGAAAAGTGTTTACACTTTGTAGGGTGTTTCGGCTTGGGTTGACCTGACGACATTCCAGGATTATGCATAGGTGCTTCTTGATGGTATCCTTATTCACGTGGGGCGGACTCATAACCGGGGCCCAAGAATTGTCGAACTTCTTGCCAAGAATGGCTAGAGCCACACCAACACATAAATCCTTACCAGAATCACAGAGCACCAACACTTGTTCTTTTTCCGTTACCGTAGTGGCGGTGGCTAGAATCACCGGAAGCATTTCGCGGAGTTGTTTCGATCCCTTCTTGGAGGACCCCACCTTGTAAGTGGTCACATTGATGTTACTGTCCTTTGGCACATTGAGAATTGTGTATTCCGGTGATAGCACCACGATGGTTTTGATACTTGGAGCAGTTTTGGCGATGCTTGGGTATTGCAAGTCTTTATGGATGGCCCCAATAATCACACCGGTGTTCTTGAGAGCAGAAATGTCTAGAACCGATGAGGTTTCCGTCGCCTTCGACATATGATAGATTTGGGTGATGCGCGTGAGGAACTCCTCTTCACTGAGCCACAGGCAAATATCGCCTGAGGCCATATCGACGACACGTAGCTCATCGGATGGCTCATAGTAGATGTCGTTCCATAACAAGTTATGATCAAGATGTCCTTCGCATATATCCAGCGATGCCCAGAGCTCGTGGTCGTCTGCAGCTCCCTGGACATACAGCTGGGGGAAGCTCCACCCGGGAACATTTGTTCCAGACGAAGACTTGAAAGATGCAGTGAGGCAACAAATGGAATACCTATCAGTAAAGTTTTTTGGTGTGTTGGAACTGTTTCCGGGGTAAACCCAATGAGGAACAATGGGCTTTTTTGTCCCTAGACGTCTAATGATGTCTTGCTTAGAAATAAGACCAAGTTTCTGGACTTCTCGTGCGTGTTGTGGGATGACGTGAGCAATGGTCGAGTGTTCACTTTCAGACACCATTTCACGGGGCGTGCAGAGCCAGTTGTCGTTTGCTAGCAGGCGCCAGACTCCCAAATCTGCCTCGTCTTCAAACATAATGTAGTTAAGCACCGCGCACCAGATAGGCACGGTTTTCAGGAGTGCGTCGGGCATGAGTTTGCCCTTTCTGGTGGAGTCCACCAACACTAAGGTGGTGCATTCCTGAAACAAGTCCAACATGTGGAAATTGAGCCTGCGCAAGGAGAATTTCCATTGGCCCGTATGGCCATCTGTGGATTTAAAGTACACACTCGCTTTGGTGTTTTTGGGCTCGACGTACCAGAGCCCACACCGTTCATTGGCCACTATGGGGAACTCACTGAATTGGGCTACATACTTGGTGTCGAAGATGATGGACTGGATGCGGTTTTTGACCGAAACAGTTTCCCGTCGAAGGTCCTTAAGAATCTGGGAGTATTCCATGGCCAGAGGGATTGGGGGAGCTTATTGCCAATTTTTTGGGTTAAAAAATGATAATGCTGCAGTTATATGGTGGAAACATGGTGTGTTATCGGGGTCATGCACGATGCGCATCGCGGTTGGGGTGTTTGGACATTCTAAGCACCGGGGCGCGTTCTCGTAATTTCTCGTAAATCCTAAATAGAATTATGACATGACAACGACTTCTTACGAATAAGAATTAAGAATTAGTGGGTTTTCTAAGAGATTGACAAAGTAAATCTCAAAATTTGTATTCCACAGCCAAAAAATTCGACATCCACACACGCAAACAGTTGAAATCTTCAATCGACAAAAGCCGAAATCTTCATTCATCACATCTCGTAATGTTCAATCATCACAAGTCGTAATCTTCACTCATCACAATTGGTAAAGTCGTAACCGATTTCGTAGTAAATCCCTAAAGAGTCTACTCGAACTGCAAAAATGCATCAACCACTAAGAAAATCTTTGCCATATGGGTAAAGTGTACTATGGAGGACAGGGACAACAAATTGTGGGACATTCCGAAAGCACCTCCCCAAGACATCATCAGTCAGACAGAATTAGTGAGCAAGAGACAACAATCCTTTGTCATATTTGATATTCGGTCATCAGAAACTAAGTTGTGGCCTACGTTTCGTATAATTTAGAGACCCCATTCATCCAAAAAGATTCTCGTCTAGGATCCGAGTGGAAGGAGAGAAAGGTATCCTATAATTATGACCTATCAAAAGCTCTTTTGGTCAGACCAACCATTTCCTAGTGGCAAAGTCCTTTTTTCAGTGCTGAGCGATTTAACAAAAACCACAAACCTTGTAAGCCTAAGCCAAATACGCTGGTAGCTTTTAGATATATGTTCAAGAAAAAAAAAGTTTGGTGATGCTGAGCAGGACGCGGACTGATTACTGATTCTAACGTGGAATTAGGCTCTACTTCCACTGAGGTTGACGAAAGCATGTGAGCGAAATTCAGTGTCAATCGTTTCACCAGTAGAGCTACACAGGGAATACATAGAATCCTCGGTATAGCAGGCGATAGCTTGGAGGGAACATAAATAGTACACATGCTAGTGGCCACTATGCCCAAGACTAGATGGGGTCGATGTTATGGGACCAGCGAGTGACGACTTGACTGGAGCTCCGATTGACTGAAGCTCCGATTGACTGAAGCTCCGATTGACTGAACCTCAGATCGAAAGATATGCAGAAGTAGTAAGGCGGCCTTCCCACCCCATTGGAAGAGTGGCCTTGAAACAGTCGCCCCGAGAACCGTGTTGAGTACCGAAGTTGTTCCATCACAATTCGGCCTGCTGATATATAACTGACATCATCAAAAAAAACATCTTAACAAAAGTTCAAGAATAGCACTGCCGTAATGCTTCTGAGTTCAGCGGGTCGTATAGTGTCAAAGAGAATACTCACCATTTTTTACCATTTTTTACCAGATTTTGAACACCATCCAGTTAGAAGATTAGCCTTATTGGGCAATGAAAATGATCGAATTATATGGAGGCTACTTCTTCCCTTTATTGGCGAGAATCTGAAATCGATAAATAGAACAATGAGTTAGAGTATCGAGTAAGTTGGAGTATCAAGGCAAAATACCATGGCACGATGGAAGCATACACTCATGGGCGTATTTGAAGCAAATGGTATAGATTGATACTTGTGTCTTGAATGTTTGCTATGTAAAATCATCTACTACACCTTCAGATAAACTCATTTTGATAAAGGGGAGGGTTCTACCACCAAAGTGGCTCCATAAATCATTAATGAATTACAAAAATCCCCAAAACATTTGGCCGGAGGAAAACTTCTACTTAACTAGGCATCCATGGCCATTTCATGTTACAATTATTACCTAACAAAAGAAAAAAAAAAAAGAAG
>JAJMHT010000107.1:43771-66400 GCA_030583145.1 Metschnikowia vanudenii
AGGGGGAAAGGCCGGTTATTATATAATCCCTGATTCCGCACTTGCGGCCAACAGGAGCGGCTAGCAGGAGCGGCTAAGTGCGGAGTAGATCACGAAACAAGAGAGGATAATAGCTCACCCATTGTAGGCCAAGTTGTAGTGGCCACGTGTGAGCAGAAACGACATAACGGCCAACCCAAGTGGGTCACGTCTCTGACAAGAAGTGCTTCATTGAAATGACTGTTGCCAATACAAAAAGATTCTTGCGACGAGTCGACGACAACGTCCTTCAATATACATCGTCAATGCAACGGCTAAAACTCAACATATAGTTCTGAATCAGAATTCGTCAAATGACAAATGTTGCCGTTACACATACGTGATGTTTGGATCCAGAGTTTCAAAGGATTATCTACTTCGTTTCTGTAGTCTCCTTTGAGAAAAACAAAAACAAAAACAAAAAAACACGGCCAGTTCGTCCGTAATTCTTGTGCCGAACCATCGCATACAATATTCTCGAGAGAAATAATACCGCATCTTGACATGGTTTTAAAGTTTTGGAAAGATGTTGAAGAGTTTGCATATTTTAAAAAGTAATGGCTTGATTGGGTAAAATCAAAGATTTTGCTACTTAATTCGTGCCTTTAGTTTTTATATTTGAGCAAGCCCCTTCGTGAATTTTCTGATGTTCGTTAGTGTGACACCTTCTTAAAAGGTATGACTTTTAAGCGATTTTCAGTTGCTCTAATTTTGATATATATTGAAGTATTATATCACTGAACAGATAAAATTACATCGAACTTTTTTGAAGATTTCCAGACTTATGCAAAACTACAATAAATTATGTTTTTACTGAATTGCTTTGTTTCCCTTATATTGGTCGAGCCAAGCACCCTCTATTAACTTTGGCAAAGACGTGCTCTTAAAATCTGCACTTATGCTTGTCTCAGCCCAGAACAAAAACTACCAAACATTCCCCGAGCGTTTTGATGATGGCAAATATCTGTAAAAAGAAGCAGTGTGAAAGCTTTCTCCACATCTACCCAGCTGATTTGCCAACCGAAGATCTCAGACAATTGGCCTGGTCAATTATCAAGACAACTTTGGAACGTCCTTAGGTTATGGTCTACTTACCTGGTGATGAGTTTGGCATCAACTTTGCGGAGCAAAGACTCGTGCATGGCTGGGGGTCTGTCTGCAATGGCAATACCTGTAACACCTTCGGGGCGTGTTTGACCATGTTGATATATCCCTTGTTTGACCATAGTGCGATACCCAATTTGGGTCGTTAGACTGCAATACTAGCACTTCAATTACCCTTGTCATCTTCATGTCCAAATCTAGAGTAATCGTCAATGAGAACATCTAACTTTCGGCAATAAAACGAACCAAAAAATGTCCATTGTCTAGGCTGGCTAGCTTTGGTCTACATCGACCATGTTGACTCCACCTTAGTTAATGGATTCTGACTTGTGTCCTATTTCCATTGTCTGCCTATATTAATGAGGCAATTACGCGAGCACCCCTACATTTAAGGAAAAGAACACGTCAATAGCCTTGGGTGTGAAATTTTCAGAACTTCACCAAAGTTATTATGTTTGCGCACTTTCCTTGCCCAAAAGATAAAGGAGACTGCCTGTTTCAGATTCATTTGTTCATAATCTCTGGAAAGTAAGTAGCCATCAACAATCACACAATACCTTGGTATCGCCTCATAATGGGGGATCATCGCTAGAGACTAGGGCTTAAGAAAATATCCCCACCCGAACTCTCTAAATACATTCCTCCTATCTGCATTGTTTCTGCAACTCAATGCACTGGTTGTTTCAGTGCCACTGCATTCTGTCAGTTCATGACGGTTCATGACGGTATACAAGCACCGTATCTGCAAATAAGGTGACAATGGTTATGCTTGGACCTGGTGTGACCCCAGAAAGGCATGTATCCCCGTTCAGAAATCAACGCTTTGATGTGTCTTTCTCGGGTAGCGAGCAATTTATGTACTAGCTAAACAATGAAGGTTATGAAATTCTTCTGCAATCTCCGTCCATGAAGTCCTTCATTGCTCCATGCTTTTGACTTTAACCCACCGAAAGTTTCGAATGGGATTTCTTCAGAACCAACAATCTCACTGACACAAGTACCACAATGGCACTATGAGTTTGCACTATGTGTGTCCATTATGTGAAGATTTTGGAAATAACACCTGAACAAAACTGCGTGGGCTGTTTCTTGGGTATATAATATCAACTGGCTTTGCGTCTCCCATGTTTCCTCCCACGAAATTCTCTTTATATTGACGCATCCGGAAATAGTGCTTGAAATTCCATTTGATAATTTTCCAACACTTTAATTGGCCTTTTCTGGAAATGCTGAAAATGGGTTGCAATAATTCATGCACCAATGAAAACCCGCTGGCACAGAATGAGTTGCCTCGCTCCCAAAAAGCTACTGTGAAAAATTTGACAGCCCCGATCCAGAATGATTTGCCCAACTTGAAATCTTTAACTATTCTGCAACCAGAGATCGCCACTATGAATAATGAGGAGCTCCCGTGTGAAAGTAATAATGCCTCCTTGGAACAACTGGAACGGACTGATAATCCCTCATATGAGAGCGATATTGCTTCCTTGGATGGTTTCGACTGGAAAACCCCAATTTGTGGTCACAACGAGGAAGCCCTGCAAACATACCACTCCATGAATGAGTACAGAGATAAAATGAGCTATAAGTTGTTTCTCGAAGAGGAGGCAGGCCTCCTGGAAGACAAGCACGAGCTTTTATTCTCCAAAGACGGTGAAATGAGATGGGTGGGAGGAATGGACCGCGAAACCAACGGCTTGAAAATCGATATCCTCATGACGGAACAGTTTTTGGATATATACTTATCGGAGAAGCTGAAGAAAATGGAGAGACCACCTTTTTTCAAAAACCAGGTCATGTTTTTGATGCCACGTAAAGGAGCTCCGTGGTATGGGTATGTAGACACTGTTTACATCCCAAAGTATTGCCGATGTGGTGAGTTCAAAAGCAATTGCGGAAAAAATTGTACACGCCCCCCGCAAAATGGCCCGAAATTACTTAAGATGTGTATCAAACTTTTCTCTTGGGACCACAAGAATATACCCAGCTACCACGTGGTCAAAAGTATTCGTGTTTTGCCTGCCTGCGTGGGCGTGAGCAGAAGTTTCAGGGCCATGTCTTCTCCCCCGAGTCCCATGATAGAGACCATTCTCTTGGGTAATGATATCATTGTACAGAGTACACCCGAGCTTGAGTTGAAATTCTCAGATAATAAACTCAACTATTCTCAAAAAGAGGCCATCAAATATGTGCTAGGCAATCCAGTCACTATTCTACAAGGTCCTCCCGGAACAGGAAAAACAAGCACTATCACAGAAATGATTACTCAGCTTTTGAAGAGTGACACGTATCCAATCATGGTGGTGGCTGCTTCCAATACAGCCGTGGACAATATTGCAGAAAAGTTGCTTCCCCAATACAGTGACCTGATGTTGAGAATTGTCTCCGGGCTCAAAGAGGCTGAATATAACAGTGACCACATCTTGAGTCCAGTTTGCCTCCACAAAATAGTGTATGATGCCATGCCTGTGCACATCCAAAAGCTCATCGATAAATTGAACGACCCCAAAGTGTTTATCACTGCTAAAGAGATTAAAACCATCAGCAATGCTCGAAACGAGTTTACGGACAAAACTGTCAAATCCAGGAAAGTTCTTCTTTGTACTACGGTGGCTTCAGGTGGCGCGCAGTTCAAGAAGTTGGAGAAGGTTCCTGTTGTGATTATGGACGAGGCAACTCAATCCGCCGAATATTCCAGTTTGATACCACTTTCTTTATTTGAAACCGCAAAAATTGTACTTGTGGGAGATCAGAAACAATTGAGTGGGTTTTCTGAAGTACCAGGAGTAGAGATTTCTTTATTTGAAAGAATCATCGCCAATGGTACTTATACACCAATGTTGATGCTCGACACACAATACCGGATGCATCCTAAAATCAGCGAGTTTCCTAGGGTCAAATTTTATGGTGGCTTACTCCATGACGGCACATCCGAAAACCCCCAAACAAAGGGAGTTACAGCAAGTCCGGTTATTTTTTGGGACACCCGTGGTCAACATGAGGAATCGCAGGCTATACTCCTTAACGACAAGGACAAACATTACAGCTACTGCAACTTGGGAGAAGCAGATCTTATCAAGCAGATCTTAGTGCATCTTATCCATGAAAAAAATATCGACAGGCGTCATATTGGCGTCATTTCTCCATATGGAGGGCAGCGCGGTGTCATATCTTCAGTCTTGGCAAAAAATAAACTAGTGAACCCAGGTGGAAAAGAGGTCCATGTACAAGCCAATTTCGATCTGCTCAACCAGAAAAAGCCAGTCACCATCCACATAGTTTCCGGTATCACCATTGCGTCTATCGACGCCTTTCAGGGGAGGGAAAAGGACTATATTGTGATGTCATGCGTGCGGTCTAACAAAGAGAACAAGATCGGGTTTTTGAATGACGAACGAAGGTTGAATGTGGCCTTGACACGCGCGAGAAATGGGTTGATTCTTGTTGGTGATGTCCGGTGCTTGAAAGACGCAGACGATTTGTGGAAGAGCTATATGGCGTTCTTGAAGGTGAGGGGATGTCTTTTCAAAGGATCCCAATTCAAATATGAATAAATATCCTGGATCCTCAAGCTGTGGCCAACCTTATTAAATCACGTAGCCATGTGACAAGTGTGGATCGGGGTATTTCGTCTTTATGAACATGATTTTCAATGTCTCAGGATTATAGTTACCTTAAATCCACCAATTGTCCAAATGATGTTAACCCAAGACACAAATCAAAACATTAATGTTAAATCTTGATAACTAAATGCAGCCTTGTAGCTGACGTTATCAGATCTCACCCCCATCAAATAGACACTTTGACCCATACATCTCAAGAAAACCTCCCAAATCATTGGTGAGAAAACCTTGATAGTCACATAAGAGTCAAGGAACACGAGCATTCAAAGCACCAGTATCGCAAAAGCAAGATCCAGTAGAACCCCAGTAAAGAAAATACCGACGCATCAAGCATGAAAACATCCTTGTAATGTCTCAATGACGCAACTTGTTTGATTTCCGCGCCCTTTTCAAAGCAGCTAATTGTTCCTCCTTCTCCATCTCCCGTTTGTCTTCAAGAAGAGCATTGCGCTTCGAGCGAGACTCTTCTTCCAAAATCTCTGCACCTGTGGCCTCCATGTCATCTGAATCGTAATCGTCGTAGGAATAATGGCTACGCTTCTTTCCACGGTTAAAGATAGACCAGATCTCGTCCCTGTCATAATCAGCCTCGGCCTCAAGCTCCTCTTCGTCTTCGGAAGCAATAAACGAATCCATATCGTCAGACTCCTCCTCGTCGTCTTCGTCGAGATTCTTTGTTTTGCTATTTCTAGCTCCAGAGCCCGGTTTTTGTTTGAGCTTCGCCACTAAAGCCGAAGAAGGTTTTCTCACGGGCAAAGGTGCTCTAGATTGTACATGTTTTGGGGCTGGTGGCTGCGAGGGAACTGAAGTTTTGCTTTTGGGGGTTGGAACAGGTCTCCTTGCGTTGACTGCTTGTGAAGCACGAGCTGAAGGAGGAAGAGGTGGTCTTTTTTGCGCAGAAATGGGCCCTGGCTTTGTGTCTGGTGTTCTGCGTCGGGGCACGGGCAGTGCGGCTTCGGGAGACTTTGTTTTCTGCTTTAATGCAATGGACATTTTGCTCTGGTCAATCCCCGAGGCCTTGGCCATGAGCTGAGAAAACGACATCTTCGGTTTCTTCTCTCCCTGTGCCCCTTGCGATTGTCTTTGGGCGAGGGGCGCCATTGGCGCCAGACCCCGGTTCATGGTGCCATTTTTTGCTCTATTTACGCCATTGGCACCAACCCTACCCGCTTGTGCGGGACCTGGGGATTTCAGTGACTGTCTGGGGACCTTCGAGGCGGCTTTTGGCCTTGTGTTAGACTCTTTTTTCGGCGGGAGTCCCTTCTTTTCTCGTAGTTGTCTCTCTTTTTGCTCTCGTTCGGCCTTCCGCGCTGCTTTCAACCGTGCTACAACAGGATCGACCACCCGTTCGCCCGGATACGAGTTTGAGCCGGTGAGATTTGATGGCCGCAGTTGATTTGGCGTTTGCTTTTGTGGAAGATCCGCAGTTTGTGTATTCTGAGGCGATGGAGCAAGCTGGCCTTTTCTCCGAATTTGCTCTAAGATCTTTGACGCACTCATTTTCCGAAACCACAATATTTAAATGTTCAATGCTTCTCGGATGAGAACAAGTACTGGATGTTAGTTTTGCAGAGGTTTATATTTGTGAACGTGGAACGATTGGCCGGTAAAACCGTTAGTTGATCCAGCCTACTATTCTGTTGTGTAAGTATATACATACCCAAAGCTGGTTCTGTTGAAACTTCGCGCAATGGGGTTCTGTTGAAACTTCGCGCAATGGAATATTCGCGATCCAATCTGCCTGGCGGATGTCTCACTCTTCTCATTTGGCCTTGCCTTGCCTTGCTTGATCTTTTTTTTTTTTTTTGCTTCTAATATTTCTTTAATGTTTTTTTATCCTTTTGGATTTTTTTTTTCTTTTGTTTTGACTTTCTCTTTTCATATAGTAGGCCTGCAATCGAGATGTCTATTTTTTTTTCTTTTCTTTTCGATCTGGTCGCCTTATCAAGCTGTTTCAAGGATTGATTTTGAATGGTCCACCGCCTCGTTCCAAGCAAACCGTTAAACGAACATTTGTATTCGCGCACGACCGTAGCCAGCCGAAGTCCACGGTACTAACTTTGGAAGCTGGTGACCTGGTAAGGATGCGGTTTTTGTCCGCAAAGTTTTGGCACACCAAATATTTAGGGTCCTGTTTTTTTGTGTTCCATTGCAGCATCTTTTCTTCCTCAGCACTCATCCCCTTCGTCGTCATCTTCTTTCTTAAACATAGCAATGAACTCATCCAAGCCTTTTTCCAACTCATTGTCTCTTCCCAAATCTGTCATAAGACGTCTTGCACGCCTGATGGAATAATCCTCACACTTTCGGATGGTTCCACTAACGTGAACACACCGCACCACCACTTTGTAGTTCTCCACTTTATCGATTAACCCCAATGCAGCCACTACAATATGGAAATCGGTTCGACTGCACCGTAAAATTCCCGTGGATGTTTTGTTGCTAAAATACTTCACAAGAACCAGCGAACCTACTGTCCCAGACCCAAACTCTCCATAATGATCACTGATCACTCGCTTTATTAGCGTGACTATCGCTCGCAGATTAACGGCAGGAGGAGATGACCCATGGAGATGTAATAGTGCGTCCTTCGGCGAATTATTGAACTCATGAAATTTGACCTTTTGGTCTCTGGAATTGGGCTGCGATGAAGGCGGATAAAGAATCTCAAACAAAAGATACCTGTGTTTCAAACGAACCATCTGTGCTGACCAAAAATAGAGATGTGCTTCTTTCGCGACACATGGAAATGCCTCTTCTCACTGTCCTGCACAAACTATATGGTGAGATACTTCACGGTGATGCTCCGGGCTAATTCAGAATTTCCATTGATGGTGAAAATCAATGAAAGATTGTACGCTGCTTCCATCAGCATATCATAATCGGGGTCATTTTCAAGCTCATCGTGATATGAAAGAACTTTTTCGTAGTGTTTTACCGCGAGTGTGAGGAGTCCAATCATGTGGAAAAAGCGCCCAAAATTATACTCAATCTCCTGCCTCTCGTACACCGTAGCATTTTTTTCTCTGGCACTTTTATACTCCAAAAGATAACTGACACCTTGAAGCAATTGAATATGACGATTGCTACTATTTCTCTGCATTGAGCGATGTATGTGTGCCAATCCAAGAACGAAACAGATCGTTGGGTCGTTATAATATTGTCTGTACGCCCTAGTCAAGTACACGATTGGCGAAGAAAATGTCCGGTTACTTCCAAGTAAACACGCGTAGATGTACAATAGATGAGGGTGTTCCCTATCTGACCGGAAACTTTTGACATCAATGGTAAGTTGCGCCGAGCCAGATACCTTACTTGAAAAGAGCATTGAGTCGTATGCCTTGACTTGACGAAGGAAAAACTTCTGGTGGTTATAGTTGGAAAATACTGCCCATGCACCTATTCCAGATCCAAAACAACACATAAAGAAGTCATATATGGTTGGAGAGAACTGCGTTGAAGTGAGGAAGTATCTGACATTATTGGAGACTGAAACGGCATAGTCATCTTGACAAATTCCGAAACTCAACATCACTATGCGAAGAAGCATGATTCTATTCTTATCTTGCTTGAAAATACTGACATTGGTGGCCAACTCAATGGTCTCGATTGCCTCTTTCAAGTCATTTTTGAAATGTCTCAATAGATATGCGTATTGCACAAATATCCAAAGCCAAGTATCATAATCGAGCCCACGGAACTCGGTCTTGGACGTCATTATAACCCTGGCCGATTCTGTATCTGCGTAGCCCTCGAAAAGGTGGCGAATTCGATGAAGTTTCTCATTCAACGCTAATGACTTTTTTCTTTTATAGATGGCAATTCCTTTAAAGACTGTCTTCTTGCTCTTCGGGAAAAAACTTTTGACTTCCACAAACATCTCGATAAGTTGCGATGCAATCTTGAGCCAGGCAGTTACAGCCGCATCATGCCGTTGGTCAATTGCTTCCTGTAATCTTTTCATTCGATTGAATTTGCCTTTCACTATGCGCGTGGCATTTTCCTCGATTTTTTTGCGGTCGTTCTCATCCAAATCATTCTTTCTGATCTTTTTATAATACGAGGAGTTCTTAATGAGTGCAATATTATCATCCTGGCTTTCTTCGGTATCGTTATCCAGCTGATCATTTTCAGGCAGATCGAGACTTTTCTCTGATATCTTCGAAATATTGCTCTTGGAAACATCTTCCATAAGCTGAGTGGCAAAGTCCATTTCGTCGGTTCGATACAATGCCTCTATAAGAGTCAACTTCACATCAACATTAGTCGGGTCGCTCTTTAATGTGTTCATTAAAACACTTTTAGCCTCTTGAAAATTTTCAATTTCTAGGAGACACTTCCCCAAAAGAATATCCAGTTCAATGTTAGAATCGTGCTTGAAAAGAAACCTCAAAAATGGTACAGCGTCAGCATAGTATCCCTGGGCTTCTAGACCACTACCGGCATCGAGGAAAAGATCAAATAACTCTTCCTTGTCTTCTTGGGTGAATAAGTAGTTGAACTGCGCGACGGCTTCATCCTTCTGGTCTAGTTCCAATCTAAACATGCCTAATTTGAAGCGAATATCAATAGGAAGAGAAAAGTCTCTTTTCATCAACGCATCACAACTGGATGGCTTCTTTGCGCGCAAATACGCATAACGGCTTTGCGCTATAAACTCACAGTCCTCTTGTTCATCCCACCACGTTTCATCCTCACGACCTTGTTTCCAACGAGACACTACCTTGATCAATTTGATTCCAGACTCCCACGATTCTTGAGACGAAAGCAATTCACAGGTGATATTAAGCTCAGTCCAGTCGTATACCGGGTACTCTCTCCCATTCTGTGGGTGTAGATTGTTCTCAAGAATTCTCATGTAGAGATGTACCGCATCGCTGAACCGCTTTTGTTCAGCATATACACTGGCCAAATTGCGAACAACGGAAGAATCCGAAGGATAAGCCAAATGTAATCTTTGAAACCCTTCTAAAGCACGGACATAGTGTTTCTTTTCCTTGTAGAGCAACGCTCTTTCGGTGATGTATTCCAAAGGAATGCCTTCAGATTTTGCAATTGCCTGGGTATAACAATGAACGGCTTGATCGATATGTCCTAAATCAGAACTCATTTCAGCCACCAAGCCCCAGAATTCACCATCTGCCTCTCCGGTTTCGGCAGCAAGGAACCAGAAAAAACAACATTTGTTGAGGTCTCCTCGGATCTGACTGATCTCTCCCAAGGTCTTGTATGCATTGAAATTCTTTGAGTCGAGGCGGATTACTTCGGTATAGTGCTTCCAGGCAGTGGAAAGGTCGCCACGCACAAAGGCTTCGTTGGCCTTGGACAAGTGGTCACGAAGTTCCGGGTCATTGGCCTTATTGGAGTTTCGCATAGCCCGTCGCTTGAACCCCTGAGCAGACATGGGCTTTTTCCGCACTTTGAAGCCAGAGGCCGCCTTGATGTTATCAATCAATGTGTAACCATCGTTTAAATCGTCGTCACCTTCTTGGGGTTCATCTTCGTCAGACCATGCCACTGGAGCAGGGAAGTCATCGTCATCTAATGCTGAGGGTCTAAATTGCACCAGATCTTGTTTTCTGGCTCCACCGACTGACGGCTGGGCGGCATGGGCCAATGCTGGGTCGATTTCATTATCGCTATCGGGAAGGTACTCCTCTTCATCGGAGAACCCCAGACTATAGCCTTCATCAGATAATTGTGTGGCCATCGGAAGTTGGATATGGAAATAGATAGGTAAACAAGTGCGCGCACATTTCTTCTGTAGCTTTGAGTGGGAGTGTAGGCGCACCCTAGAAGGAAGTAGCGGTGAAGCATGCGCGAACTTTAGCTGGTCGTTAGGGTTTTTTCTTGATCTATTTTTGCGATTTGTTTTTATATTTTTTGTTTGTTTGTTTGTTTGCTTGTTCTTTTTCTTTTGTTTATAGGGTGAGCTTGTTTTTGGCAGCCCCATCAATATAGAGACTCATACTTTTTCTGTGGATCGGAACGAATGGCAAGCTTATTGTTGAATGAAGAAGTTTGGTATGAGTTTAGTGAAAGTGAAATCGCGAAGATTCCCATTGGGAGCTTTAATTGCGATGTCGCATATTGTGACCTTTCGATGATAAGACAGTCGCTTTGGCCACAATATGTAACACTCAAAACCAATTTAGCAGACCAAGGCTTTAAACGAATTCCCGCTATAACAGAAAAGTCGAAATGAATCCAGCAACTAGGAAACCGTCTTTTAGTGAACAATAACGGCAATTGTGGCGAGGTAGGAAACAAGTTAGCACAACATTGGTGTGAGCCTTGAGGAGCCTTGGGCTAACACATTGATGAATTTTTATTTCTTTCCCCTTAATTGACATATGCTTTCCATTATCGAAAGAGCTTTCTGGATCCAATTTGAAATCCCTCATCAAAATGATCAATTGCTTGTCTCGTTTTTCTGAGAGTGTTACATTCACTAGAAGAATGTCTTCGTGATCAGCCCATAGAAAGAGGACAAACACAGACAGGATTTTCAGAAACCGTTGATGCTAAAATATTTTTTGTTTCGGGGAAAAATTCTTACAAGTTGATAGGTCTTGTCTTGAAGTTCGAGAGTAATTCCACAGTATTACTCGTCACACCAACTGCACCCGCTGAAAACAATATCGCGCATTTAAGGGGGTATCGAGGTTGACTACTTTTTGCAGCCACGAAAAAAGGTCCAACAAGGAGGTGCTGACTTTTTCTCTCTGAGGAAATCGTGGCATTAATATGTTCGACTTCTTTCAAAAAGTACAGAAAATTCTTGTGAGTGACGAGGAGGCATTTCGTTAATTTTCTAGAAAACGTTTTTTGTGGAATTCTTTTTTGGATTTGTTCTGATGTTGGTTGAATTGAATTTGGTTGTTCCTCGGTTGTCCCACAACTCACCCGACAATACGAGCCCCGAGGAGCTACACGGGCTTCTCTCTCTGATTTCTTTATTACTGAAGCAAAAACCAAAGTCAAAACAAAAAAAAAAAAAGGTCATTGTTTGTTTTCTGTGTTGATTTCAAATCAACTACCACCAAGATCTGACAAAATTTAAGCTCATCGGTGGGTCTGAGCCCTGACTTGTGTTAACAAACCAAGGCGCGTGAGTAACAACCAACCCGCAAACTCTTCAACAGTAACAAAAGTACTGAGTGGTACAATTCTACAACAGGAAACTGTGTTGAGCGGCTCATATAAAAAAGCGCAAGGCTGGTCTTTTGGATTTGCCGAAAGCTAGATCTCAAAAAGTGAGGAATCTGACCACTCGGGCCAAGACTTACCACCTCCCTCTTCTCACCTTACTTCCAGAATTGTTAAGCAGCTCTTCTGAGAGTCTCCCAGAATACAGATCGTGGGGATACTGAGGATAAAATAAACCTATAAAGACCAAACTAAAGACTCGAGAAAGTGGCAAGAGTCTTAGCTGGACGTGACAGACAAATGTGTGGGTGAAAAACGCGCGGGGAGACTCAGCCTCGCGCGCTGGACCTTGACCAACCAACCCCGCCACACTAGCGTGCGGTGTTTCTGGTATCAGTACATCTGCAGGATACTCGCACTGCTCACGACGTGGCCCTGGACCTGGCCCTGGCCACGACTCAGCCTATGTATTTCCAGCCTCCCATTTCTTCATTTGTGACGACGATTAACCAGATCTCAACTGCATTAGATAGATTTACGTCAACATGTCTGCCAACGAATTTTACAACTCCAGCCAACAAGGCCAACAACACGGTGGTAACTCCCAACAACACGGCCAACAGTATGGCCAACAACAGGGTCAACAGGGTCAACAAGGTCACCAACAAGGTCAACAATACGGCCAACAACAACAACAGCAAGGCCAACAAAATGGCGATAGAAACCTTCTCACTTCTGCCATCGGTGCTGCTCTTGGTGGTAACAAACAGGGAAACAATGGACATCTGTCTGGTGGAATTGAAGGCATGATTGGAAACGCTATTGCTGGCCAATTTGGTGGTAACAAACACGGAAACAACCAAGGTGGTTCTTCCAACATGTTGGGTGGCCTTTTAGGTGCTGTTACCGGTGGTGGTAAGAACAACAACAATAACCACGGTAACCAAGGAAACTATGGTAACCAAGGAAATTACGGAAACCAAGGAAACTATGGCAACCAAGGAAACTACGGAAACCACGGCGGTCAAGGTAACAGTGGCTCAGGTTCCGGAGACTTGGTCGGTAGTCTTTTAGGTGCCGTCACTGGCGGTGGCAAGAACAACCACGGTCAAGGAAATGGTGGCTCTGGGGGTGGCTTGGGCGGTCTCCTCGGTAAGCTCGGTGGTAGCGGTGGTAGCAACAACCAAGGTAACGGTGGCTACGGTGGTGGTAACGGTGGTAACTATGGTAATAACCACGGTGGTAACAACAATAACCATGGCAGTTATGGGGGTGGAAACCAAGGTTACCAGGGTGGTAATCAAGGATACCAGGGCGGAAACCAAGGAGGTTATGGTGGAAACCAGGGCGGTTACGGTGGAAACCAAGGTTACCAGGGTGGACATCAAGGTGGTAATCAAGGCTACCAAGGTGGTAACCAAGGTGGTAACCAAGGCGGTAACCAAGGCGGTTACGGCGGAGGAGACAACTCGTGGGGCTATGGTGGTAACAACCAGGGCGGAAACAGCGGTAGATGGTAATCCTGTTTCATTGGTACGTTCTCCTTTTCGGCCACTCGGCCTACTTTCGGGGGTCCCTGATCAGGCTCAATGCTTCTTTAAAAGGCTGAGCCTTGGTTGGTGATCTGACTCCCATGGCATTCAATTTACCCAAATTGACTCCATTTCCCTTTGTTGAAACGAAAAAAATAAAAAAATAAAATGAAAAATGAAAAAATGAAAAAATGAAAAAAATGAGGTTTAAATCATTGACAGAAAAATATATACTTACTTGAAATAGCACATGTAAAGAGAATCTGTGGATTTCTAGCCAGTATGGTACATTGGTTATTCCATTATATGAGCAAGCATAATGTTGCCTCTTTAAACGCGTCGCGCCATACTTCAAATTTCACACGTAATATCCACGTGTGAAAGATCAGAACAATCACATAATCCAAAGACAATTCAAAAACACTCTCTAATTCATTATAACGGGTGCTTCAGAAAAAAATGAAAAGAAGAATACAAATGATTCTCTTGAATGATTCCGTGGAGTTTTACCTTTTTCCTTACATTTCCTTGCCAAGAATGAACGCGGTGTTTTGGTGAGCAACTGCATGCGCGCACATTCTCCAGTCTTGTTAGAGACATCAAGCCAACAAGGCAAATTCAGATAATAACCACCTGGCAATACACCAAGACTTTTTAGTGGAATAACGGAAATGAAACTCCTTTTCACTTGGATAGTTCTACTTGCCGCACACGTACGTGCGGCGTCGTTTCATGCTGGTTTGCATGCTAATTGGACGGAGTCGCCTTTTGAAGTGCAATTGGTCGAGGCCATAGCTTCTTATGACGACTCACTTTACCTCCATGCACTCAAGACGCTCTTCGGAACCTTTTCGGACGACTCCGATTGGGAAGACGCAGAAGGTGTTGATGATTTCGCCGGTGACGATGGCGAAGATAAAGACTCTGATGATGAGTATAATGACACCAAGAGTGGGCACGTAACTCATGAGACCCTCTATAAGAAACTCGTTTCGCTGTTGACCGAGACCCAGGTTGGGTTCCTTGACCTCCATTTTGTAAACCACATGGCTTCGCCACGTATCCAGGCGCACTACGACCACTTTAACTGGGAAGTCAAGCCTGAGCTTGAAGCACTGGTGCTCAAACAATGTGCCCACGACTCCTTCGGCGAGAAAATTCCCGATCCCTTGTCCGCTTGGGTCAAGTACGGCTCGCGTGTCTACTGCTCCGAGCAAGATTTGTATGCTCTCCAATTGGACAAAACTTCGGAATCCACAACGCCGTTTGATCGCCCTATTGGTTCCAATCTGGAAGCCCCCTTGCTCACTCTTTACGGAGACCCATCAAGTGCCCGTTTTGCTGGGATGTTCTCCACTTTGTACCTGTTAGCAGCCGCGGGAAACTTGAGATTTGTGTGGAGATATGTTCCTTTGAGTCTGGTCTCTAATAAGCCCGCTCTTCTTGGACTCTCTGGGTACGGAAAGACCCTCACTGTGCTCAACAAGCACAAGAATGACCTCAAAAGAAAAGACGCATTTGCCGCCAATTATTCAACCTTCTTGAAGTACTACGAGAACAGCCCTGTGTATGAGCTTTCTCCAGATAAACTTCCACGTGTTTCTGACATGTTAGCATCGGTTGTTCTCGAAGCCGAACCATCCCAAAGGTTTGAAAGATTATCCCAACTTTTGAAGCACCTACCAAAGTACGCGCCTCATTTGGCAAATGCTAAGCCCCCCTCCAACTTTGAAGCCGTCCAGGAAAATGCCCAAGCAAACGAACGGAAGGGTGCTTCACGCGATCTTATTGGTTTGTCCATCAATGGTGCGATGGTGCATCGACTTGAGACCGACTTGCCATATGTCATCAACAAGCTCAAGGCAGAGATTTCTTTCGTGGAGGAAATGCAAAAGCTCGGGTTCACTGTACCACAGGCGAAAAAGTTGCTTGGTAAGTTTGCTCTTTTGACTGCGTACAAGGAAAATGAGTACAGAACCGGCTCTTCCTCGAACAGATACAGCTTATACAAGGAAACATTCAAAGCAAATACCTCGTCCTCTGGTGGCGTGGTTTTCTTCAACGACTTGTCTAAAGATGATAACTACAATTTGTACTCCTCGGACAGGCACAAGGTGTACATCGAAGAGGCCACCCAGTTCAGATACGGGCAAATTCCTCCTTTGAAGGAAAACGTCCATGACTTGATTTTCGTGGTCAACTTCGCCAACAAGAACCAGTTAAAGGTCTTTTTCACTATGTCCAAAATGATCTTGGACAAGGGAATCCCTCAACAACTTGGTATCCTTCCATTGGTCTCCGACGAGAAAGATGCCAGAATCACCAATATGTTCTACCATATTTTGGAAGTGGGTGAGCTCACTGAGGCACTTGCTTTCCTTTATAAGTACTTCGATGCTAAACCTGAGGATGAAGAAAAGCTTTTCAGCTTGGTGGCCTTGCCGGGTGACAAGGACTTTTTGCAGTACAAAAAGACTCTCCAGAAATACTCCATCACGGAACCTTCTGTCATCATCAATGGAGTGATTCTCGATATGCACGCTTCTTCTTGGCAAGCCCAGATGGGTCAGCAAATTGTTCACGACGTGAGGCTTCTTCAGAACTCTATTCGTGACGGTGCTGACCGAGGGAAACTGCTCAAGAAAATTCTCTACTCAGGCTCCAAATCTGACCGTGATTTGAGGGTGACACCCAAAGACCCGGGAAATATCAGATACAAGCGAATCACTCCTGAGCTTATTGATGCATCGGTTGCCTTCAAGAAGGTCGTTGAACAGAACCAAGCATCCATTACCTTTTGGCTCATCGGCGACTTCAATTCCAACTTGATTCTCAATCAGTTCAAGCAAATTCTCGAATTCATGAGACAATATAATGGAAGATCTACTCAAGTCAGGGTGCTCAACACTGCGAAGGAGTCGAAGATACTTGATGGCTTGGTCGCCAAGTTTTCAAAAAACAAGTTGACGTCTCAAAAGCTTCGCAAAATGATCGACACAATTGGCGATGTGAGGATTCAGACATTCTCTGAGTCCGACCCTGCCAAATTGGCGGTACTTGAAGCGAACCAAATCCAGCTGCACCAGTCGTCTCTTTTGTTCAACTCCAGGCAACTCCGCCTTGATTCGGTGTTTACTTTCAAAGAATTGCAGCAACTTCTTCTGTATGAATTTCCTCAGCGCTTGGATACAATTAATGAAGTTCTCCAGGCGTATCCAGAGGAGTTCGATTATCAACTTATAACCGATTTCAAGCCAACAGAATTCGACGACATGGACTGGTATGACATGGTTACTTCCCTCATCACGGAGTCTTTCAACGTGGAAGACTCCATGGTCAGAACGGATGTAGCACGGTTTGATTTTTCATCTTTAAATTTTGAAAACTCCATCGATGTCACCGGATACGATAAAAATAAACCTTTGGATATTTTGATTGTCATCGACCCAGTGGATGAATTCTCGCAAAGGCTCGTTTCGATGGTTGAGTCTATCATCGATTTGCCCTTTGTGAACATTCGGATATTAATTCAGCCACTTACCATACCTGCAGATGCGCCATCATTGAACAGATTTTACGCCTCGGGATTTTCAAACCTGGTGCTAAGTTTCACGCCACATGGTCGTTTCAGCCCAAATGGTACGGAGCTGTTTTTTGCTCTTCCTGAGACACGTTTCAGATCAAGTGTGGATGTGCCAAACAGATGGTATGTCGTGAAAAACGATTCAGGTTTCGATCTAGACCTTGAGAATTTTGAAATTCTGGATGAGGAGCTCCTGGCCGGTTTCCTTCTAAAGGCGTTAACTGTAGAGGCGTTTGTAAAAAACGTCAAGAATGGAGCTCCTGTTCCTGGGTTGAGTTTGCAAGCTGCAAATATGCACGGACTACGGGAGGGATTCACCATGGAAACAATGGGATACAACCAGTTGCGTCTTGAACCCGGAGTGTGGCAGTTCAATCTCAAGAAGGATATTGTCAAAGACAAGAAGTACGAATTGCTTTCGGCAGACTTTAACAGGTATATTGCCAATGATGAAGCTTTACAGTCGACATCTCTTTCTGTGTTTTCATTATCGGGCAATCTTATTCATGTGCGCACCAGAGAATTGGAAATTCTGTCGGGACTTTCTAAAAAAGCTTTACCCAAAGACAAACCAGATATAAACGTGTTCAGTATTGCGAGTGGGCTCAATTACGAAAAACTTATGGCCATCATGATGCTTTCTGTGAAAACACACACTCGCAAAACATTAAAATTCTGGCTTCTTGAAGATTTTTTGAGTGTGCAGTTTAAAGACCAACTATCACTCTTGGCTGCGGAGTACGATTTCCAATATGAGTTCATATCCTACAAGTGGCCCATCTGGTTGCGACAACAATCGCAATCACACAGGGTTGTTTGGGCATACAAAATACTATTTCTTGACGTTTTGTTCCCCGAAGACTTGGAGAGGGTTATTTTTGTTGATGCAGATCAAATCGCCAGAACCGACTTGATTGAGTTGATGCATCAGGACTTGCAAGGTGCGCCCTATGGATTCACTCCTATGTGTGATAGTCGTACAGATATGGAGTCTTTACAATTCTGGAAACAAGGATACTGGAAGAATGTGCTAAAGGATGATCTCAAGTATCATATCAGTGCACTCTTCGTAGTGGACCTAGTCCTGTTCCGCGAAAATGGTGTGGGAGATAGATTACGTTCTCACTATCAAAAGTTATCCTCGGATCCCGCGTCGCTTGCCAATCTTGATCAGGATTTACCCAACAATCTCCAAAGACAGATACCTATATTCTCATTGCCGCAGGAATGGCTCTGGTGCGAGACATGGTGCTCACAAGCTCTGAAGAAGTCAGCCAAGATGATAGATTTGTGCAACGATCCCACCTCTCTGGAATCAAAGCTTGCAAGAGCGCGCCGTCTGATTCCAGAATGGGCTGGCTACAATGAAAAACTACAAAAATTGGGCGACGGCAAACTCGAAATCGTCCATGATGAGCTCTAAGGAGTAGGAGTGAATTTGGAATAGAAAAGGAAAAGAAAGTGAAATGGAAGGAAATCTACTCCAATCAAACCAAATCAAATGAAAATAATGAAATGAAAAGAAAAGGAATTGAAAGGTATCCAATGTAAGTGAATGTGAAAATTACATTGAAAAGAATTGTGACAAATGAAGACGCCACGGGTACGAATATACGGCGGTACCAGTGCGTGACACTGCGTGCACAACCCCAGACTATTGCACCCAAGTTGCACCCACGCAGCACGTGCAATACGAGGCTCTGTGCGATAACACGACGTCACAATAGATTTCACCTGCATGCGGGCCGTAGGTGTGAGGGCACGTGAATATTCATCAATCGGCTCATGCGGGCGACAGGCCCACGCCCATTGTTGGGTTTTTGAAATACGGGTAAGCGAAGCTGAAGAAACCACAAGGAAAGTGGATTCGGTTCTCTTTTTGGTTTTTTTGGGTCAGAAAGTGAGCTGGTGTCAAATGCCGAACCATTCTTCCCGTTTTCCCGAAATCCCTCCCTCTCCAAAAAGTGCTCATTTGAACGTTTCCATGAGTCACTATCGCTTGCATGTGTATGCAGGCGGCCTCGTGGGTACCATAGTCGATCTGAAAAAAAAAAAACTCAAATAACTACTTTTGCCCACATTCTCAAGCACAAAAAATCTTTTGCCAGCTTTACAAGTCTGAATTCGTGACAATTAAACTGACAACTGTGGTATCGGAATATCTACGTCGCGATGAAAATCTCCGAGAAGTTGAAGCAGGCCCATGCCGGTCCCAATCCACCCCCAGCTACGTTCTCGTTCGAGTTCTTTGTGCCCAAAACGTCGCAGGGTGTTCAGAACCTTTACGATAGAATGGACAGAATGTACGACTTGAATCCGATCTTCATTGACATCACGTGGAATGCCGGTGGACGCTCGTCGTCGTTGACGAATGAAATGGTGTACACTGCTCAATCCACGTTGGGGCTTGAGACGTGCATGCACTTGACTTGTACCAACATGCCAGTGTCTTACCTTGATGAAGCTTTGGACAAGGCATACAAGGCCGGATGCCAAAACATCTTAGCTTTGCGTGGAGACCCTCCTTTGGATGGCTCGGAGTCCACCGGTGACTTTAGATACGCAAAAGACTTGATTGCGTACATCAGGAAGAACTACGGTGACCACTTCAACATTGGCATTGCAGCGTATCCCGAAGGCCACCCTGAGGAAGAAGACGACGAAAAGTTATTGCAGTACTTGAAGGAAAAGACCGATGCCGGTGCGGACTTCATCATCACCCAGATGTTTTACGATGTTGACAACTTCATTGCTTGGTGTCGTCGGATAAGAGAATATGGTGTCAACATCCCAATTATTCCCGGAATCATGCCTATCTCCACGTACTCTGCCTTCATCAGAAGGGCCAAATGGTCGGAGGTCGCTGTTCCTCAACATTTTTTGGACGCTTTGGACCCGATCAAAGAAGATGACTACGCTGTAAGAGAGCTTGGTTCTCAGCTTGTGGCAGAATTGTGTCAGAAGCTCATTGATTCTGGCTTCGTCAACCACTTGCATTTCTACACCATGAACTTGGAAAGGTCCACCATCATGTTGTTGGAAAGATTGAACTTGGTCGAGTGTGTGAAAGACAACGAGGCAGTTGGAGAGGATCTTCCTTGGAGAAAATCTTTACACCCTAACAGATCTAAGGAAGCCATCAGACCAATCTTCTGGCAAAACAGAAAGTACTCGTACATCAGCAGAACTTCTGGTTGGGATGAATTTCCTAACGGTAGATGGGGTGATTCCAGATCGCCAGCTTTCGGTGACATTGATCTTTCTGCATCTCAACTCTTGAGGCAATCTCCAAAGAGAGCCTTGGAATTGTGGGGATGTCCACAAGAACTCAAAGACTTAGCCAACATTGTCATTAGCTATTTGAAGAACGAAGTCAAGGCCTTGCCATGGAGTGACGGGCCTATCGGCACCGATACCGATGTGTTGAAAGACTCGTTAATTAAGCTCAACGAGAATGGGTTCATCACGTTGAACTCGCAGCCTGCTCTTAGTGCGGTCAGATCCAATGACCAAACCTATGGTTGGGGCCCAAAGAACGGGTTTGTGTACCAGAAACAATACTTGGAATTCTTGGTGCACAAAAACGTTGCTCCTCAATTGCTAAAGGCAGTGGAGTCCCACAACAAAGCGGACCCTACGGGCCTCATTACCTTCTATTTGGTTGACAAGGAAGGAAACCTCACTACCAACTCTAAAGATGATGACATCAACGCGGTGACGTGGGGTGTATTCCCTGGTGAGGAGATTTTGCAACCTACTATCGTGGAGAAGGTCTCATTCTTGGCATGGAAGGATGAGGTGTTCTCTTTGATTGACGAGTGGGTGACGATTTTCCACTCCAAAGCCATCAGCGAGCTTGTTGAGCAACCAAAGATCGACAAGTTCTCTCGGTTCTTGACTGATTTCGGAAACGAATACGTGTTGTGTAACTTGGTGAACAACGACTTCACTAGCGATAACAATGTCATGTTCCAATTGTTGAACGGCCTCAATGGGCCTGGCAACCAAAGCTAAGAAAGCATCTAGCTTCTGCATCGCTGCCCAGTCTCCTTCATTTCTCGAGAAGTACATTCGTCTCAATTCTTTCTTTTTTCATTATAGTCATTTGACTCGGTTTTTATCTAATTCAACTTGGTGATAAAACAAAATCCCACAAAAAGATTTCCCATGTGATGAAGATCACCCGATGTGATTTACATGGGAGCAGTGCTGCTACGAACTTGTTTTATGTTTTCATTTTTCAACTACCCTTTTCTGCATTATATGCCATGAACTCCCAATTACATATATGTATATACTCTAGCATCCTCAACGGCATGGTTTCAATAAAATCAAAAAAAAAAAAAATCAAAAAAGTCAAAAAATACACACACCCACACACTAAAAAGAAAGAAAGAAAGAAAGAAAGAATAGATGCAAACGCCAATTACTTTCATGGTAATATATGAAACCGGTAAGCATGAAGCCAAAATGTCTAGGCCAAGTTCCCCACACGCCAGAGTTCGAGGCTGATGATCTTGAACTTGCCAAATTTATGGCCCGTCTCACCATGCTCATTAAGAATCTCGTTGCCAAACGTATCGCACGGGTACGATACCCCCAGATACAAGGATTTGTCGATCCATAAGCCATTGTTTCCTGAAGACGAGCCTATGGCAATGTAGCTTTGGTTAGAGTAAATGAGATTATCGTTAATGCCCGTGTACATGAAGGCCTTGAAGCGCAGCATACGATGAGGGTCTTGGGCATGGGTTTGGCCGAGCTTGGTCTTATCGAACCATTCGCATTTCCAGAGAAAGCATTCTCCGTTTCCATAGTAGCGACGATGGTCGTTTGGGCGCAAATGCTCGTTCAAATAGCAACCAAACTTGTTTTTCTTCTCGTCCTGTATCACCATGATGTAGCCATGCGGCCTTTGGGTGGACCGAAACGCCTCGCTGCCTGGTACCCCAAAAGTGACCATGTTTTTCACTACTCCTTCGGCATACCCCAGACCAGGGTGTTTTCCGGGATTTCCTTTGTTGTTTCTGAGCTTTTCTCGCTGGTGCTCCGGGCTGCTGTTACGGTAGAGGGTATTGAGCGAGATTCCGTGCTGCTCTAAAGAATAAACGAGTTCCCAGTCATCAAAAAGCTGTAGTCGGGCAGGCAAGAGCGACCGGATATCTGCAGCCAAGTCTTTGTCCATGAGACGATGGCGGCTGTTTTCATTGTAGCCGCTGAGATTGAGGTCCAGTAGAGGCGGAAGCGAGTCTTCACTGGCATTTGTGGGGGCATTTGCTGGTGTTTTGTGGGAGTCGGCGTCGGTTTTGGCGTCGGTTTTGGCGTCGGTTTTGGCGTGTTGCGGAAGGTTACTGTCGCTTGCTTGGTTAGACGAAGTCTCGGACCCGTGACCACGGATCATTTTGCCGAAAAACGACCGCAGTTTCCTGGGCGGGTCTCTTGGTTGCAGTTCGGTGTCATGGGATAGATTTTCCATTTTTCGGAGAGCGGAGAGAAGTTTTGGACGATATTTTGTGGGGCAGAAATGAAGGGAAGTTTTTGGTATGACCTGGCGAAATGCCGAGGCCAGGCTGGGGCCGGTCTGGGGTGGGGCCGTGTCGCGGGGCCGGTCTGGGGTGGG